>BSBM01000031.1:7852500-7902500 GCA_027924585.1 Larix kaempferi | reverse complement strand
ACCATCTCAAGATGAAGCTCATGAAGAAACACCCAATTTGCTATCTGGATGTGGTTATACAAGCGATGAAGTCAGAGAGGCATTGGACATTTTGCCTACTGTTGAAGAAGAGAATGTTATCCACACCATCGATGAGGATGTTGGACTTCCACAAGGGGATATTGGAATTCCATAGACCATCGATGAGGATGTTGGACTTCCACCATCCAACTACCAGGAAGAGAATGAAGGACACCGAGCTACTACTGAAATGCCAGAGCGTCTTGGTGATGCGATACATGGTACAATTCCAACCCCCTTACCTCCATTAGCAAGCACACGTCGAAGAACTCCGAAGCGTATACAAGTTGATGAAAGTCTTATGAATTCCATTGAAGGTACGCTATCTAAATGTAGTATTGCTTATCAAACTCAATAGATACTTGATAAATATTTTGTTTCTAAATGTGATGGAGATAAATGTAGATTATTTTTATCATTGTTAAAATCTAGGAGCATGAATGTTGTTAGGAAAAAGTTAGGGATAAAGATGATAAAGAATTCTGAACCAAGTTCTCATATAGTTAAAAGCCTAGTAGATGCATTTGGTAAAATTGGTAAGAACACACGTTCAAAGGACTGCAATGCTGCTCGTTGTGTGTTGTCACAAGCAATTGCAAATAAGAACACTAGGGCCCTTCGTATTCTCAGGCTTACATTCGAACTAGTTAATTTGAATGTAAAAACCCTCCGTAGGTATTCTATTAGAAGAGAACATCTTGACACAACCGATCAGACAGATTTTTGGGCCTTTGTTGGTCGGTTGCCACGTCGTGACATGAAGCTAGTTGATGCAGTAAAGGGACTAGTGCACAGTTTTTGGCATGATCACACAAGGCCTTTTTCAAACCGAAAGGATGTACTAAAACTAAGAAGGGGTTCAAAGGATCGTGAACCACATACTAAGCATCTTCTTGATATAACACAGACATAACTTTACGAGAAATTTAGGATTGAGCATAGACAATTGAACTTGGGGCAAAGATCTTTTGAGAAATGTAAGCCATGGTATGTTAGAATAAATACTCTTCGTAACACTTCTTGTTGTGGATACCATGTAGAATATGAATATTACTATGAAACATTTTTGTATATTCGTCGTTTGTTTCATACTAACATTGTGTAGGATTGCTCCATGACAATACCACCGACTTCATCAAGAGAATTCATTCATATCATCATGTACAATAGGCCCGAGGGGCAAACATACGATGCAAAATCTTGTTTGGATGGAACATGCTCCAACCGTGCTGGAATGGCATTATTGAGCCAATGTATGCACGAGAATGGAGACAGTGAATTTGGGAAAATGGTTACAGACATGAAAAGTTTCAAATATATCAACTATGAAATAGTCCTAGGGAAAGAAAGCAAAAAAATACAATTGGTGACATCTCAGGTATGCATTTATATCTATAAAATTATGTTGTAATGGTTACATTTCAATCCTTACTTACAACAAAAAACTGACATTGAGATCATTTTGTGTCACTAGGTACAAGTTAGTGACTTCATCAAGGAATTTATTGAAAAGACACATCAATATGTTCAGCATGTCCATGTGGCACGATGGCAGGATGAGAAGTTTAGAATATGCAGAGATACATTTCCCCTTGGTACTATACTTTCAGTTGTTGATTTTTTCGAGAACTACACTCTGCAACCTCAAAATGAGATCCAAAGTCAGTATTATCACTCTGAGTAGGTTTCCTTGATGGTCCATATCACATATAGGCATGGCCCAAATAACACTTAAGAGCAAAGAGAAATTCTGAAGGAATATCACTTCTACATAAGTGATGATAGGTGCCATGACTTCCACTATGTACGTCATTGATTCATCATGCTCTATGATCACTTGAAGGGCAGGAACATACAGATGGATCGACACTGGATTTGGTTTGATGGGTGTGCTGGTTAGTTAAAAAATGCACGCATATTTCAGTGGTTGTGTTCATTGCATAAAAACTACAAAGTGCCACATATGTGGAACTATTTTGAGACTGGGCATGGTAAAGGAGAGCATGTTGGAGCCGGAGCATGTGTCAAAATAGCCCTACGAAGAGAGGAATTGAAAGTATCTACAGAATCTACTATTCTAAATGCTCAATCTACAGTCAGATGGTGCACGTCAGTAATGGGAGAGGAATCAACTATGCGAGTAGAATCCACAAGAAAGAGACATGCGGAGAGATTTTTTTGGGAGGTGGTAGACATAGATCGTTCACATGCATGGGAATGCAAGACTGTGCTTGGGACTCGTGGCTTTCATTCGGTTCGAAGCTTTGATAACCTAGTATTTGAAATTTGGACCAGAAAACTCGCTTGTTTTTGACCACCTTGTTGTGATGGTGACTGGGATGGGTGTGAATAATTGGATTGGGTTGATGGGTGGGATCGCATATCACTTCCACTTGATCAGCGTGCAATTGTTGAGTTAACTCCGTTGGAAGAAGACCAATCATCTATTTCTGCAGATTTTGATCATGTCTCAGACCTTGTACAACCCGGTATGATGCATTTCCTTAACATTTTTTGTTTGTTTACGTAGTCTTCAAATGCACATTAATGGCCTTATATCACACGAAAAATATTTTGATCATATATCTACAATCATATAATGCAGGGCACATATACGCAGTGGTTGCCTCAAAAGATATTGAATGGGGTGATGAATACTGGTTGGCACGCTGTATAGATGGAAAACAAACCCTCATTATGTCCATGACTGACGATGAAAACAACCACTTTCCAACTGGGTCTATGGTTGTTAAAGGTGAATACTTGACACGGGACAACAATGGAAGAAAGAAGGGTGGATATGTTTACAGGGATTACAAACTAGGTGCAAGTGTGTATCACTTTACCAACTTAATCATTGGCACAAACCTTCAGGTACGAACAATGCCTAGTCGAAATACATCAAAGGTACGCTACTTCTTATCAGATACAGAGCACGAGAGACTAATGGAGACCATCAGTATAAGAGATGATCCGGAGGGCTTGGTTGTATGATAATAGGTGGGATCTAGCATGATGAGGTACGTTACATACTTTTAATACTATACTATTTATACTATTTGTAATTGAATATTGATATATGCTCAATTTTTACATGTGTGTTTCATATGAATATGTCAATTTTGTGTTCTTGATATGCCAAATTTACGTTTACATTGTTTATAAATATGCCAAAAGTTCTCTTATATGTCAAGTTTATGAATATGCCATTTTTTACATATGATCAGTAAACCCTAAAATTATATTATGTTCATCATGTTGGTTATTGGCTTCACCCAACAAAATTAATTCAATTCATGCTCACTATATTAAACAATACACTTATATTAAATTTAATTCATGTCTTGTTAAATATTTCATAATGAATTAGCTATTTGAGAGCACCACCTTAGACCAAGCCATCATCATCAACATCTTCATCATCATCACCATCATCATCATTATGGACCTGCAAAACCCTAGTTTCCAAAGTGTGTAGGCAGGTTTGGGCTGGGAACACTAGCCATACCTGCCCGGTGGATGATTTTCCAAAGTTGACCTCCGTGTGCAAAAATTGCACACTCCCACACTGAGCAAAACCCTAGTTTCCAATATGGACATGCAAGGTGACACATGGGCCACCGAGAAGGAGGGGAGGGGCACCCCTGGCACTATCCCGGTGTGCTGAATCCAACGAAGTTGACAGTTCGTCGATCCGAGCCACGGTCTTCATTCTATGGGTCGTCCCATCTCGTTGCCAAAAGGCCTTCAAGGACACCTGCTAGATACCTACCGGGGGCATAGAACTCCAACCGTGCAACAAAAACGGGTTCCGGGGAGTCCTATAGGTGTGTCTAGGCAGGTTCAGGCTAGGAACACTAGCCATACTTTCCCGGTGGATGATTTTCCAAAGTTGACCCCCGTGTGCAAAAATTGCACACTCCCACACTGAGCAAAACCCTAGTTTACAAAATGAATGCACAATGAAGCCACTGGGCCATGGGGAGACGAGGGAGAGGGCCCCCTAGAGGTAATCGCACGCCAGGAGACCAATGGAGTTGACGGTTCATCGGTCTGACGCCTGATTTCCAAGTTATGTCGAGTTGCAAGTCGCATGAAAATGCCGTTCAGGGACACTTGGTGAATTTTCGTCTGGGAGCCAAAAAGCAAACGGAGCAGAAAGATTGCATGCCGTTGGCTCTTGCAAGTGTGTGTGGGCAATGCCGATGTGGGAACACTGCCAACACTGGCTCAGGGGAGGTTTTTGCAGAGTTGACCCACCAATGCGAGATTGCATGCAATTAAACTGAGCAAAACCCTAGTTTATGAAATGAATGCACAATGAAGCCACTGGGCCATGGGGATACGAGGGAGAGGGCCCCCTAGAGGTAATCGCATGCCAGGAGACCAACGGAGTCAACGGTTTGTTGGTCCGACGTCCGGTTTCCTAGTTATGTCGAGTTGCAAGTCGGATGAAAATGCCGTTCAGGGACACTTGGTGAATTTTCGCCCGGGAGCCAAAAAGCAAATGGAGTAGGAAGATTGCGTGCCGTTGGATATTGCAAGTGTGCGTGGGCAATGCCAACGTGGGAACACTGCCAACACTGGCTCCGGGGAGGTTTTTGCAGAGTTGACCCACCAATGCGAGATTGCATGCAATTAAACTGAGCAAAACCCTAGTTTATGAAATGAATGCACAATGAAACCATTGGGCCATGGGGAGACGAGGGAGAGGGCCCCATAGAGGTAATTGCATGCCAGGAGACCAACGGAGTCGACGGTTCATCGGTCCGACGTCCGGTTTCCAAGTTACGTCGAGTTGCAAGTTGCATGAAAATGCCGTTCAGGAACACTTGGTGAATTTCCGCCCGGGAGCAAAAAAGAAAACGGAGCAGGAAGATTGCATGTCGTTGGCTCCTACAAGTGTGTGTGGGAAATGCCGACGTGGGAACACTGCCAACACTGGCTCGGGGGAGGTTTTTGCAGAGTTGACCCACCAATGCGAGATTGCATGCAATTAAATTGAGCAAAACCCTAGTTTACGAAATGAATGCACAATGAAGCCACTGGGTCATGGGGAGACAAGGGAGAGGTCCCTCTAGAGGTAATCGCATGCCAGGAGACCAACGGATTCGATGGTTTATCGGTCTGATGTCTGGTTTCCGAGTTATGTCGAGTTGCAAGTCGCACGAAAATGCCGTTCAGGGACACTTGGTGAATTTCCGCCCGGGAGCCAAAAAGCAAACGGAGCAGGAAGATTGCGTGCCGTTGGCTCCTGCAAGTGTGTGTGGGAAATGATGACGTGGGAACACTACCAACACTGGCTCGGGGGAGGTTTTTGCAGAGTTGACCCACCAATGCGAGATTACATTGAAGGAAATTGAGGGTTTTTTAGAAAAGTTCAAAAAAATCTTTACCAAAAAATGTTTTTTCTTCTAAAAGGAAAAACTTAGAAACACCTTACATACATACATATATCAAAACAAAATAAATCTAATGATAACCTAAATATATGCAACTTCCAAAGCTTAAAGTCAATCTAATTTGAAATCACTTCTAGATATATAAATTATAACATTCTTCTTGAGATTTGGGAAGATGTCCACCAAGAAGATTTATTGAAATGTAATTCATTTTATAATTTAAGCCACTTTTAAATATTTGAACTTCCATATTATTTTTGAAAGAGTAGAATATTTCAAGTGGTTAATATTTTGAAAAATGAAGAACTTCTTTTTATGGTTATTTCGGAGAAGAATTGTTGAAGAATATGCCACAATAAATTTGCATACCATTGCCTTTGACTTTTATTGAAAATGAGTTACATTCAAATCATGAAAAGAACCTTTTGTTTTAGTAGCGTCCACCAACTATTTCTTTTTAATAATTATATTATAATAAAATAATATAAAACACAATTGTTAAATACGATACAAGAAATATAAAAGAGCTCCCATTCCCTTTTTAGCAAAGTCTACTTTATATTACAAACTCTACTATCCTCTGAATCGCCCATGTTCTCTCGAGACTCAAACTACTTTATAAGCAGGTGGTATGCTCTCTTCCACAGACAACAACGACATATTAACTAGCAATTTCCCTAGAATGTGCAATGGGTGTGCATGAGTGAGTTCGTTGAAACCTTGAAAAACATTGTATTGCATTTAGTTTGATTAAATTACACGAGCAAGAACTTTGACATAACTTGTAATGATCATCCAAAATCACAAATTTTAATTAGATATCAATTAGTGCACACATGTAGTGAGTTCGTTGAAACCTTTAAATATAATAGTTTGCTCTTTTGACATAGCGCATTCATGAGTAATAGATAATCCACACAAATCAACACATTAGATTGACACAAGAACACGTGGAAACCGAAGAACAAATACAAAGTGAAATGTATCATTCATTTATAAGTGAAATGTCAATGTGCATGTCTCCAAAAGTACATGTATCCAAAAGTACATATATATCCAAAAGTATCCAAAAGTGCATGTCTCCAAAAGTACATGTATATCCAAAAGTACATGTATCTAATGAGATCAATGTACATGTCTCCAAAAGTACATGCACAATAAAGTCAATGTACATGTCTCCAAAAGTGAATGTATAGAAAAGTACATATATATACAAAAGTATCCAAAAGCATCCAAAAGCACATGTGTCCAAAACTATCCAAAACTATCAAAGCCATATGTACATGTATCCAAATGTACATATATCCCATAAGACATATAAAAAATCAAGCTTCCTCTTGTTCTTTCCCGACATTGATCCTTTAAGCACATCTCTAGGATCAGTGTGCGTCTCTGGATCCTTCAAATTAAATATCAATTGTTAAATTCAACTAACTATGTACACTAATACATTAGCTCAACAATTAACTCAACAATTATCAACTGGTGCATGGAAAGTGCATGAAACACTTGGTCACTGAAGGACATCTCACCTCAACTGACAAAGGAGATTGTGTTGCTTGTGTAGCAGATGGAGCCGTTGGTTGAATATCCAGGATGGTCGAACCAGGGGGGCCAGGAACTGCTCCTGCTGGTGGTGGCTACAATGAAAAAATGTTGAAATAGTTAGAAATGCATGAATAAACAATAGACAACAATATTAAACTATGTAAAGATAATGTTGAAATAGTTACATACCTGTGTGTGATTAGTTGCCATTGAAGATGCGGCACTGACTGCTGCATCAACCATCGATGCGAGGTTTTCAGTAGACAACTCAGGTTCCTGATGCAGTAAACATGCAATTCAAACATTAACAAAAACGATTTATGCACTAGATTTCAAGTTAAACAACAAATATCATCGAAGGATATACATTACCATGGTGTGAGTAAGCCCATGGTCGTGGGAAACTGGAGTCTTTCTAGGAGTAGAACGCCTCACATACACACGACCCTTGTTCACGAATGGCCTGGAGGGAGATACAAATCCAAGAAATGGTCCAGATGTCTCGGATGGTGCCTACAGTCATCAAGTGTTCATGTAGTTAGACATGCATGATTCAACAAACAAACATGTATTTTAAAAATGTCATTTTTAATTGTTTACCTGGAGCCCAGATGTTTCATGGGACGGTATGACCATGGGTGCTACCTCCACATTACCTTGCCCTAGTGAAGGATCTGCCATCTGCAAGTTTAATAATTGTAAATATTAGACCGTAGATAGCATTAGTGAAATAAATGTAAAGTATGTGGAAATTAACAAATTAACAAATATTAAAAAACTGAAATTTTAAAATGTTGACCTCGGTGTGAGATACGACAATAGGTGCTATATAAGATGGGCCTACCAAATGGGTAGCATCATGCCCCCCTGTAGAGTCTGGAACATCTGGCTCTGGGGCATCACTACCGGTATAAAGCATCAACTGCAAGTTCACAAAATTAATATATTAGATCAAACTATATATATGTGTACAAAGACGAAAATAAATGAATAATTTATTACAATTAACCATCAACATACCTCTCTCAAAAACCCACTGAAGGAAACATCTGAAGCAATACCATAGCAAGGACGACCACATGATGTGCACTCGTGAGGATCAGTACTAGGATGGGGATGTGTCGATGGTCCTGCACTAGTGGATGGTCCTGATGGTCCTGCACTAGTTGATGGTCCTGCATGGTGACGAGCTAGTGTATGTACCACACCAGGGACAGATGTCCTTTCCTCACCCATATGTTGAACCATAGTGCCATGGTGAACAACCGCCCATGCCAAACTCAAAAATGCATCACGTGTCTACGAAATAATACGATGTGCAGGTGGGACATCTGGCCCAGGAAACTGCCTGCGAAGTGCAGGGATAGGGCGATCCTGGTCTCGAAGCCTCGCATTGGGTCGGTTTTGGGGCACCCCCCCACCGATGCCCTGAAACTGTAAGATGTCAAAATAGTTAACGTGTTTATGCAACACGAACTCTGTGTACATCTTTTGAAGGAAATACAAGGGAATTTCCCTGTTGTTGTGTGGTGGCATATCAAAAACCATGTACCATCTGTCCATCCAGTTATCAACAAATGGTTGAAATGTGCACCACTCAATGGAGATATGCGACCTGTTTGCATTTGGGATTTCCTTCGTCCGAGGGTCCCTAAACAATGCAAATATGAGCTCTTTGGATATTTTCAACTTTTTATTGCATTGTAGTCTAGCCCATCAGCATATTGTTGTCTTTTTCTTTCTCTATATGATGTAATATCATATAGTACATTGGTAGACTATGAAATGGTGTCAACAATTGCATCCAAGGTTGATGCAAGCGAGTGGCGAATCCTGTCACCACCACTAAAAGCTGCACTAATGCCCCTCAAGTGGGAAATCTCAATCAGTATCTCGGCATTGGTGTCCATAGCCGCAACTGCAATAAAGACATCAATACGAAAATCATTAGAAACATATACATGGTATATAATGACGTCTCTTCAAAATTGAAAATGTATTAAATCAAACTCAAGTAAGCAATTTAATGGCATTTACTTACATACATTTAAAACTTAAAATTAAACATTTAACAATTAAAAAGTAAGTTTCGTTCAACTTCTTTCTAAAAGTTAAGGCACTTCTTAACCCTCATTAGTGACTTTTCTATGCAAACTTGGGTTTAAATTTCTTAGAATTTAGGAGTGTTATTTTGACATGTTTTGGCCTTTACGTCCATTGCAGAAAACAATATTTCCATCAACTTCATAAGCTAACATTAAATTTATTGATTTCAATATATTATGCCTTGTGGTTGGAGGGGAGGACAAAGTGGCATGGAATGAAATGGATATGTATGAGTTTGTCTTGCCAATATGATTACATATGTACTTGAGATGACTATCAATGATTAAGATGTTGAATAATCATCTAGAGATTGTGACTAGAATGACAATAACAACAATGTCAATTTCTCAAAACAGAGACAATTTCTCTCTACAAAATCGATCTCTACATTGTATGGCAAGTTCAGAAAATTAAATAAAAAACATAGTGATTTTCTATATGAAGTCTTTCAGTTGAATCGACAGTCCATGAGTGTTGAGTAGATTGATCAAGGGTGTGGATAGGGCAGGCCCGAGAGACACTTTGTTAATGTGTTTTGGCATTTAGTCAAGGGTGCTTGACTAAGAGGCAATGTATAGCTATATACACTTCTGATGAAATTTTGATTATGTTCACGGACAAATGATTGTGATGAAATTTTGAGAAACCAAGTTACTAATTTTTTTTGCATTTTTTTATTCACGCTTGTGCATGCATTTCATCTTGTTATGGCCATTACTAAGGAAAATTATTTAATTAGTATCATGGGAAATGGCCTTTGAGGGTTGAAAATTTGGGTTTCATGTGGATGGATACCTAAGTAACCGGACACGTCCAACAGGGTCCCCGTGTCGTGTGGGACATGGTTTTAGATGATGGTTGGTGGGATAGGGTAGTCCTTAGCATCAAGATCATGGAGCCAATCATTTCTTTCTTGCGGTTTGCAGACACAGACCAGCCCATCCTAGGAGATGTTTATGAGGGGTGGGATTCCATGATTGAGTCCATGAGGACCATTGTTATGGAGAATGAGTGTGCTGAGTATGAGACATCGGCAGAGAACTTATGGTCCATCATACAGGGCATTCTTATCTCCAGGTGGGATAAGAATTGCACACCTTTGCATTGCTTGGTCCACTCATTGAACCCCAGGTTCTACGCTTAGGATTGGCTCAGTGGTGGGTCGGGGTCCTCATCCAGAGTCCCTTCTCACATGGATGGAGAGATCTAAGAGGGGAGGAAGATAGCATTTAGACGACTACTTCAGGATAGAGACCACCTTGAGGTGGTGGAGGAGGAATTTTATGAGTTTTCTAGTGGCACTGGGAGATTTGGAGGATATGAGGTGGTTAGAGACATGGGGTTAAGAAACCCCTTGTTTGGTGGACAACTCATGGGGCAACATGCCCTCTTCTACAAAAGATAACCTTGAGGGTCCTCTCTCAAGTTACTTCATCCTCTTGTTGTGAGAGTAATTGGAGTACATATGGGAACTTGTATAGTGTGAAGAAGAGCAGGCTTGAGCAGTGCAGGGCAGAGACGATGGTGTATGTGCACTCCAGCCTTCGTCTTATTTACAGGAAGAGGGAGGAGTGGGAGAAGGGAAAGACATGGATGTGGGATGTCCTTCCTGATGAGATGGGTTTGGACAACAGTACTAATTTGGCATTAGCCAACATGGATCTTAATGATCCAGTGCTAGAGCCGGTCACTTTTGATGAGGGGGATCATATGGAGGAGTCATCCTCCACACCAGCAGATGCAGTTAGTCAGATTGGTAGAGAGGAGGAGGAGGAGGATCAAGGCAGTGATGAGTTTGTTGATTCAAGCATGGAGGAGGACTATTGAGTCATTAACAGATGGGATTCTTCCATCTTGATCCACTCCTTTTTTGTATTTACTATTAGACTATTAGTCTATTTGGCATTTTCCAGTGTCCAGTGGCATTCCAACATTTATGTAATACATTTTGATTTTGATGACTTAATGAGAAATATGGTTCCGAGTCTCTGACATGCATCTATGTGTCTCAATGTCTCGTTGTGATTTGTGATTGTGAATGAAAAATGTGTTGTGATTTGTGAATGATCTAATTTCTATTGAATATTTCATATTTGTAATTATAAATGTACTTTCTATTGAATATTTGTAATTGTAAATGTTAAATTTTATTGGATCTATATGTCTATATTTTTAAATTTTAATATATTTTAAATATATATATATATATATATATATATATATATATATATATGTATATAAAACGTGTCCTACGTGTCCTAATTCCGGGGGTCATCGTGTCTCGTGGGGACACTCGTGTCCTGTGTCCTCGTGTCATGTGACTTAGATGGATACATTGTAGAAAGGGGGGAGTTCTATTTTTTTCAATTTTTGGTTGGATTAGGAATTTTTGAGTTTTTGAAAAGGGATTCATTTTAATTATTCACTCATCTTGGTTGAGGGAGATGTGAATTTAATTAGAGATTGGGTTATTCCCAATTTTATCAATATTACAAAACTAGGTTGTTTTAAACAATAAAAAAATAGTAATTTAGGTTAAGAAATGACAAAACAATGGTATGGGTGAATGAATTACCTGATTATATGACAATCCACCGATGAATTTGCCTCTCCTTCAGCTAAATCGAGCTCCACCGATACTTCAGGGCACACAAACCGTCCTCGTCCAGGGTCTATTTCGCGTTTCTGATGCGTGAAGAGCGCCGCGGGTGGCCGGGGGTCGTCGGGACTGTGTATTTAAATTGATTTTATATTTCAATAACGCGTACGCATTTTGTAACTACATAACACGTACGCGTTTTGTAGTTCTATAACGCGTACGCATTATGGTTACCTATCCTACATGTCCAGTGACATGTCAGGCTCAGGTCTTACCATGGCAGGTGCTAAATATCAAAAAAGCGTTATGTTTTTATGTATTAGGAACGAGTTTTGAAAAAGTAGCATTGCATCTAAAGTGACCCTCATCTTCTTGCACACACCCATAAGGGAATGGGGATGATGACATCATAAACATTGTTATATTATATGAGATGCCATGTATCGAATTTGAATTTCAGATATGCTTCAAATTGTTTTCAATGAATAATGAATGATATGTTAAAATTTGGAATGATTTATGTATAATCTTATTTTTTTAAAATTAAAATTGCATGTTTTTTGTATTTATAAGATGTCTACTACTGTATTTTAGTCGTACTTGATCTTTTCGTTATGTATTTTTTCTGTATCGTATCTGAATCATATTCGAATTTGTACTCGAATCTTGTTACTATGGTTCATAGACATGCCCTACAAAGGAGAAGGAAAAACCATGTACCACTCTCTTATCATTGCACCCATTCACATAACAATCATGGTATGTTGAGACATATATGCTACTATAGGCTAGTGCTCACAACCAATTTAGAGGAGCGGATATTTAATAGTAACAGAAACTATTCTAACACACCACATGATAGGCATATTCAATTGTTGTTGTAGAAGGGGAATGCTAAGCAAGAAATCATACTCACCTTGCAACCAATTAACCATTATGTTAGTAGGAGGCATCGCTCACTTATGGATGCATACATTAACATAAGGATCATGGTATTGTTGGACTTATATTCTTCTATGAACAAACACTCACAATCAATGTGGGATAACACATGAGAGGAGCGGATATTTTATAGTTATAGAAGTTATTCCAAGATTCCACAAGATATGCATATCTAATTATTGTTTCACCCACTTACATTATTGTTTCACCCACATACATATGCACAACACACCTCATAGAGGAGAAGCGAATGTCAAGAAAGTAAACATATTCAGTCCATAACCAATCTACCATTATGTTAGTAGGAGACACTAATTCCTTGTGGCTACCCCCATTGAGATACCAAGCATGACATGTTGGGACTTAGATGCTACCACAAACCAACACTCACAACCGATGTTGGATAATGCATGGGAATAGAGGAGATTTTATAGTCGTATAAGCTATTTCAAGATGACACGAGATATACATATTCAACTATTGTTTCACACACACCCATGCACATGGCCCTCAAAGGGGAAGTGGAAAGTTTAAAAATGCAAGCATATTGACCTTGCAACTAAAAAACCATTATGTTAGTATGGAATGTTATGGTTAACCTTGACTCGGGAATGAGTCAAAGGTGGTTAGGTCTAGCACATATTTTGGGCACATGGTTTCTTGTAGCCCATGGTATTGGCCCAAGGTATTGCATGTAATGAAGCCTATAAAGGGCTTGCTGTACTCCATTGTAAAGTGGCCTCGAGGTGAGTGGTGGCTATATGTGATTGCTTGTCTATTTTATTTCTCTTGCAAGGTACTATTTAATAATGCTTGTTAATTCCTAATAAGCGGTATTAGAGCCATGGTTTGGCATATAGTTGTGGTTGTTGAATGTTGTAAGTGTGCACATGTAGATACTCGTGGATCTGGTCATATCTGGTATGTGTGGAGAGGAGAAAATATTGTTGCTAGAGGTAGATCATAGTAGCAAAATACAATCGTATTAGCAGTTTTTGTATGAAAATTTGAACAAAGTTAAAAATACAGTGAACATTCAAGATGATACGAGTTGGCTACAATCAACCAGTTATTATAATTTATTAATACCTAGTATTATATTATTAAAGTTATTATAATTTATTAGTAAGGCTTTTATATCATCTGAGTTACTAATAACAACTTACTAGTACATGACTAGATGTAGTTTTTTTTATATATAATTGTTATTTTAATTTTTGCTTTTATGTTTTACTTTTTAGTATTTAGGTAGTTACTTTGTTATATTTTTTAATTCATTTTGTATAAAAATATTTAGTTAGTTCCTTTGTTCTTCATTTTGTTTAAGTCATTTGTATAAAAATAGATTTATGTATATTTTTAAGTTTTATTTTTAAAGTTTCCAGTCATTTTATATTTACTATGTAGTTGTCATTTTAAATTTTGTTTTTATGATTTTATGATTTACTTAGTAATTCTATTAGGATTGGTAAGGGAATGGGGATGAGGACATCATAAACATTGTTATATTATATGATATGCCATGTATTGAATTTGAATTTGAGATGTGTTTCAAATTGTTTTCAATGAATAATGAATAATGAATGATATGTTAAAATTTGGAATGATTTATGTATAATCTTATTTTTTTAAAATTAAAATTGCATGTTTTTTGTATTTATAAGATGTCTACTACCGTATTTTAATTTTTCATTACGTATTTTTTTTGTATCGTATCCCAATCGTATTCGAATTCGTACTAGAATCTTGCTACTATGAAGCAGACCGCAAATTGAACAACTATTTGCAGAGATCACCATAAGGATGATAACCTAAAAAAAAGAGTGCCACCGTGTGTGTTGTAGCCACAAGATCCATTCCTGGTGCATAAATTGTGAATAAGCCGTCCCCATCCACATTATGCAAAAGTCGTCCCTGTCTACGTGAGCATAATACTATGGATCTGAGATGGTGTAGTAACATATATCACATTATCAATTCAAAACATAGGGTGAGGGAACCGAGACGAGTAGATGTAAGGTTGCTAGCATCAAAGTATTGGCGCTAAAGGTGGTGACGGGTAGACAAGGTCGTGGATGAGATGGAAAATGACCTCTTTGCCAGGATTGTGGATTTTGGTCTCGCTAAACTGATGATCCAGAAGATCCACATGAAACCCATGCCTCCTAGCTTGCATAGGGGTTTCTTCTGGCTTCTTGTGGGAGGGTTTCCGTCGTAAGAGGAAGGTGGATCTACGTGTGGATAATGACACAAGAAGGAGTCGTCCCCATCTGCGTAAGAGGTAATACTATGTTCTGAAAAAATACGATCCATTCATGGAAGATAGATTTGCTTGAAAAAAAGGAAAGGTCATATTAAAAGGGAGATCTACTTTATGAGAATTTTTTATGACCACATCATGAAGAGTTTTTTAAGGTGCTGTAAAATATATTTATTTTTTTATAAAAGGGGATTATTATGAATTATATGGTAAAGGCATGCAAAAGGCTATTTACTTTCCATATAAGATTTAAAAGGGGGAGTGAAGATTTTATGCTAATTATTGGTGTGAAGTGATGGCCAACAAAGCAATAATGACATAATGAACAAGCGATATCACACACATATGAAAAAGAATTTAGTATTGTAACTGATAATTTATTATTTTTGGATTAATGGCAGGGTGCATGTTCGGTGGTACTTGACACCTCATCATTTTTTTTTGGTCCTTATGAAATTTAACCATAGGCATGATTTCCCTGGGTGCTAGAAGCACAACGTATCCCTCTTATGCACAGAGAAGGAACGTTGCATCAAGTGTGAAATGAACCACTGGGTAGGTATGAGGGTGGCAGGTGTACTCATAGCCTAGATTGATTTGGATCAGAGAGGTTGAGTCTTCGATTGTGGGAGGAATGTGATATGGTTTGATCTTAGTGTTGGGACCAAGATTGATGAACCATGTATGCGAAGAGAATTCCTATAGATTTGGCGGTTACAACGGCTGAGAACCCATGTAATCTGGTAGATGGATTCTTCTTTATATGGACATCAATGACATGATTGGATGTAGGTACAAAGGAGCATGGCAGAAGATGAGCAAGAAAGCGAGCATGGAAAAGCGAGAGGATGAAGCAATGGATGGTGATGTAGACACATCAAAAAAATTAATGGAGAAATTTGCATGTAAAGGGCAATTTGGCTATAAGAGTTGGTAAGGCATGCATACCTGTGGTAACTCACCGGTAAAGTCGGGAGATAGAAAAAGGCAGGGCAATTTTTAGGGGCGAAATTTCGCCAATAAGCTATTTTTTGGGTTTTTTTTTCAAAACTAAATTCTCTATTTGGTCATTTTTAGACTCTAATATCGCCTATATTTACATAAAATATGTTTTTTTATCATAATATTCACCAAAATTTACAAGTTTCAGTAGTAAATTGTATATTTCATATTTAATATTTGCCTACCATTCTATATATATGCTTTTTTCAATCTAAAATAATCGCCTAGAATACTATACTTAAGTATATTTTTATAATCCTTAAAAAATACCCTGGACCTAGGTGATAGGGGGGTGTATGTGAGATCCCCAAGTCAAGCTTAAAAGGGGGATATTCACCTTGAGACAATGTCAAATTGCAATTTTTATCGTCTCTTGTTATTCTCATACCAAGGATTTGCTTTGCAACACCCAAATCCTTCATCGCAAATGAATTAGCTAACTTCCTTTGATTTCTCCACATTTTTTCAAAACATGGATTCACCTTTGTAACTTCATTTTCTTTGATTTCATTAAGCATTGTGTACTTTGTGTTTTCCTTTTCCTATTTCTTTCCTTGCAAATGATATTTATACATGACCTTCTCATTGAATACTGCATTTCTACTCCTAGTGATTTTGTTATTTTCATAATCCCATAAGTGATAACCAAAATCATCAACCACATATCCAATAAAGGTACACTTCTTGGATTTAGCCTCCAGTTTTGTTCTATTTTCTTTATCAATATGGACAAATGCTTCACAACCAAAAGTTCTAAAAAATGAGTAGTTTACCTTTTTACATGTCCGTGCCTCCTCTGGAATACCACCATCCAAAGCGCTTGAAGGCCCTATGTTAATTAAGTAAACAACAATATCTACAACATTCTCCCAAAACTGTAAGGGAAACCTTACATGCAATCTCATACACCTTGCACGCTCCATGATCGTTCTGTTCATCATTTCTGACACACCATTTTCTTGTAGTGTTCCTGGGACTGTCTTCTCTCTACGAATCCCATAGTATGGACAGTAATTATCAAACTCCTTGCCATAGTATTCACCTCCATTATCAGATTTGAGACACTTCAACATTTTTCTTGTCTCATTCTCAACCAAAGTTTTTCATTTCTTAAAAGTAGCAAACACATCATATTTCTATCTAATGCAATAAACCCAAGTTTTTCTAGTTGCATCATTAATAAATGTAACATAATAATGAGAGCCACTAAGAGGTTGTACCTGAGCCAGTTCCCATACATCTGTATGTACAAGCTCTAACTTTTCACTCTTTTTATGTTTCCCAACCCTGAGAAATTTGACTCTCTTCTGTTTTCCATAAATGCAGTTCTCACATAATTCCAAACTTACATGCTTTAGATCTGGCAACAACTTACTTGAGTGGAGAATTTGCATCAACTTTTGTTTCACACACACACCCATGCACATGTCCCTCAAAGGGGAAGGGGAAGGTTTAAAAATGCAAGCATATTGAACTTGCAACCAAAAAAACATTGTGTTAGTATGGAACACCACTCCATTATGGTTTTCCCCATTGGCATATGGAACACGATATGCTAGGACCTATATACTGCCATGGATGAGTCTAGGATAACACACACAAGGATACACGATTTTATAGTCATAGAATTTATTCCAAGATACCAAAAGATAGGCACATATGGCTGTTGTTTATCACACACACCCCTACACAATGTCTTATGAAGGAAGGGGAAGGTTAGACAAGCATGCATGTTCACCCACAACCAATCAACCATTATGTTAGTAGGAGACACCACTCCCTTGTTGTTATGCCCACTGACATAGGAAACATTGTATGTTTCCATGAACCAACACTCCCAACCAATATGGCATAACACATGAGAGGAGAGATCTTTTAGTTATAAAAGTTGTTACAAGATGACAGAAGATATGCATATCCTATGGTTTTTCCACACACATGCACACTCACATTGCATGTCCCACAAAGGCAAAGGGGAAGGCCAAAGAAGAAAGTATAATCGCTCAACAACCAATCAACCATTATGTTAGTAGGAGAGACTAATGTTGTGTGGTTTCCCCCATTGCATAAGGATATGCAGATCAACACTTACAACCAATGTGGGATAACACATGAAAATAAAGGAAATTTTATAGTTGCAAATTTTTTTCTAAGATGACATAAGAAATGTGTATTAATTGTTTTTTCACACATCACGTCCCCAATTAGAGTGAACAAAAGTATAGACCGAGGGGAATCTACCCACATAAGAAGGATGAGACTAGACCCAACTCAAATCTGAGATAGACATAAAGTATGGGCACCCACAGAGAAATCCATCAATAGTGTTGACAAGAGATTGCATCCCGACGGTGAGAAAAAAAGAGACCCGTCCTCTATCTATCCTATAAGATAGAATCGGAACTCCCACCCAGTAATCCTACTTTTTTACTAACCAACATAGGACCTGGAGCAAGTTGCGAATGGAATGCAATGATGAAATTTTCACAAAATAACATCCCACATGTGCCTCAAGGTGCAATTAACAACTCCATAACACCACAAGTGCAGACAACAGTGGGTATGTGAGAGCCAAGGGTGTCGCATGGGGGAGCATTAAAAGAGAGACAAAGCATGGTACAAAAGTCGTAGGCCAGACACCCTATTCCAAGCCTTGTATCGCCACCTTGTTGCATAATGTGTAGGCACTCCATAACAAACGAGGAAAGACTAAGGAATGAATCTCCTAAAGGGTTGACCCCCATTTTGTACACATACTCCCATTTCCAAATGTGTGCCCTGGTTTGCCAGGTTATCTGCCAAATCATTGTTACTATTCCTAGTATAAATATGGCTCGGGTTTTGGAAATCGTTGAGAAAGCAAATAACATGATGCTACAACCATCCCTGTATGAAATCTTTCCTAACAAGACCTTGCCAAGCATGATGTATGACAAGCAATAAGTCTCCCAAGATAATTACTCTAGGTAACTTTAAAGAGGCTAGGTATTCTGCCCCCGCAACAACACATACCATTCAGCTTGATTGTTCGACTTGTGCCCAATCCCCATGCAAAATTTGTCTCTACATTTCATGCAGGGTCAAAACTTGCCAATTTCCTTTATTAACATATGCATTTATTTTTGTTTACATCCTTATAACTAGTCATTGTTTTACCATTAAGGCATGAGTTGTAAACTCTTTTAAATTAGTTCATTTGATGGAGATAGTGTGATCGAAATATTTTTATTTATTTCTTAACTTCTAAACATTATATAGAATGATAACTTATTTATTAGTCCCTGCCATAGAAAGAGACTATTGTTTTCAAAATTTTCCATTAATTTTATAAAAGTACGTTTAATATTTCAACATTTCTAAAATGTAGCTAATGTTTTCATTCATTTTTTTTTATTTTTTTAATTTGCTTTAATTTCCATAAGAATTTCTTTCAACTGTGCTATACCATAAAAATCAAGAATTAAAAAATTCAACAAAAAATAAAAAAAATTTCCTATTTAAATGGAAGGCAACTTCCTTGGATTTGAGGAGGAAAGCTTTCATGTTTTTACTGATTTCATTATGTTTTTTTGGTTTATTGGGTGTCAAAATCATTCTCTTCCATGATTGGAAATAACAAGTTAGTTTTCGTTAAAGTGGAGGCAAGCATTTCATATAGAAATGCTTGAAGCAACATATTTAAGTTCGAAGTTGCTAATGGGCAGGGGAGCAAGGGGAAAATTTTGGTTGCTAATGTCTTATTAAAGTTTTATTTTTTAAAATAATCAATAATAACATGATTAATAATGTTTTAGTGTGCATATAGTGATTTTAATGTGGACTTTACATTTAATTGGTTTTGATGAAATCACAAATAATTTATTATTTTGCATGCATTATTACTGTTTACATTTTAACAATAGTCACTAGTTGAAGCTTTTGTCATTTTTAATGTATATTTTTTTAATATTTGTAATTTTTTAATGTTTAATGGTATAGGTTTTTCCAACCAATGTAAATCAAAGACATACAAAACTAAAAATTGGTTCTTAAACTTTCATTTTTTTTTTCAAATTTTGATTTTAATATTTTTTCAGAAGAAAGATGAAACTTTTTAATATTGGTTCCTTATGCTCGTATTTCTGGTGTCTTTGACTGTTTTGTTTTCTACTGCCTCGATATCCTAAATTTCCAAGAAACTGTAAAGAACTTGAAAAGAGTAATAATTATAAACATAGATTCAATGTTTTGGAAAATTGTAATGGTAAAGAACTTCAAAAGTACAGTTATTATAAACAGTTTCATTAAGTACCGTTATTATAAACATACCCGTTTCATTAAATCCTCTCTTTATACAATCTCCTATGAGCTATGATGTATTTATATAAGAACTATATCTTTATGATTGATTGTGAACTTCCCGTCAATAAAAAAAAGTCACATAACATGTAGATAACAGTGGATTTGTTTTTTAAATAATTTTCATATAGTGCAATTAGATTTAATAGTATTATAGATAAAAATGGATTTGTCTTTTAAATAATCTTCATATGATAGTGCAATTAGATTTGGTAGTATTTTTTTAAGTTGTCATCTTTCCATGTACATGATACCATTGTAATTCCTGTGGTAATTATGGTACAATTTAGCCAATGCAGATAGTTGACAGAACATTCATGCAGCGAGTTGACAGAACATTCAGTTTTCCATTTCACACAATGCACCATTGTGCCCTCTATTGTTCCAAAATTCTATACAATATGTACTTTTTAGCTTTTAGGCATGTGTTGCTTAATTTTCTTGCTCATCTTCAATTTGCCTTTTCATGTTGCTATTGTCAACAAAAACGACTATTGCATGAGACAAAACTCAAGTAACATGCAATAATAGATAAAATACAATTAGTTAAAATAAAATTTGACTAGGTTAAGCATGCTTTAGTGAACAAAAACTAAAAATTTAAGGATTATATAGAGCTATAAACTCATTACTATTTACTACATGCAACTCTTCAGGAGAAGACACCATTCAAGTAAGCTACAAGTATGTGAGACTAAAGAAGCATATTCTATCTATTTATCAAAAGAGATCAATTTGTGATTTAATACAACGAAAGATGGTTAAGTTAGGTAGACCAAAGTCAAGAGGACTTTCTAATTGATACAAATGTTAATCTTTAATGATGTATGAGGAAGAAGAACATCAAAGTGTGTTGGTGTACACAAAAGTCAAGGGGAACTTCTAATTGATACAAATGTTAATCTTTCATGATGTATGAGGGAGAAGAACATCAAAGTGTGTTGCTGTTATATAAGGAGAACATTTAATATTTTATAACCTTTTCTAAAATGTAACTCAATTCTAATATTTATTTATCAACTTTTAATTATTTATCTATTGATTAGTTCATTTTTATCTATATATTTATTTATAGGTTAAAAATGTACTTATTGTTATTTAAATAAAGAAACATACTGTTATATATAAAATTTGAATTAGTGATCACACATACAAATATATTAATTGGTAGTTTTGTGGTATACATATATACATCAAATTTAAAATATATAGTTATCATTTTAATTTTGTATTCCCTACCAAGGTAGGGATATACTTTTCATTTGAAAGTCAAAGTCTTTTGGCTTGTATTAATTTTAAATGTTTCTTGTTATTTATTGTAAAGTTTTGTAATGTTGACGAAAAAAATAACAATTAAAGTGAATTTTGAAAATTTGAAAATATTTTTTCTATTTTTTTAAAAAGGAAAATCAAAATTTTCTATTGTTTAAGTACAATTTGGATTTGACATAAATCCATGAAGGATTTTTATTTTATTTTTTGATATAAAATTATTTAAAAAAAATAAAATAAAAAAATTTGACATCTCATCAAGCATAGTACAGAAACATTAAATATTTTTATTTTTATTAGTATTATTTTCATATGGTTGACGACTTCGCGGCTCTTGCGAACATGTTTTCACACAGTAACGATTCAAAGAAGCTTCTCTCCATCTACTAATAATGTAAGTTTCATTAAACTAGCAATTGCACCTTGGGGTGCAATAAAAGAACGCTGTATTAAATGGGAAGGTGGGAGATGAAGAAGGAGGAGACAACATAGACTAATGGAATGAGAACCCAAACATAAAAGTGAAACAAATGGAATTGAAATACACAAAGATTAGTGAGACTATATTAAGATTTGCAAGATCAAGTAGAAGGAAGATACTAATTATAAAGAACTTATTCAATAATAAGCATAATCGTTTCAGTAAAGTATTATTTAAAATGTAAGTGATTATGATATTTTTAATCAAATGAATGTATGTAAGTCGCCATCATCATAAACACAATAAAAAAAATCCTCAACATTGGGAGGGGGAGATCTCATGTGGCTCACAAACACTTGAGTTAGCCCTTGGGCCTAAAGGCAGTAATTATATGTTTCTATGTTCAAAATATATTTTTAACTTACATGTTAAGGTAAAAGTGGCATGCAACTCCACCATTTCGTATTGTCTAATATGTATACATTGGCATATCTTGCTTTCAAAAGTTGCTCTATTGTCATTTATAAGGTCATTTAGGCCTATGGAATTTGATCCATCAACCATAAGCAATGTGTACAGCTTGTGAAAGTTTCAAAATGATTAATTGGACCCAAAAGTAGAAATCATATATGGAAGTTATAACAACGTGAATTCTAGAATGTTAAACCAATTAGTCATCATAGCAAATTACACACATATGCTCAACCTCTTTGGCATGCACTGCATTACTATATGATTTTTATGATAATGTATTAATCCTTTAAAATAATTTGCCTAATTCTAATAATAACACACTTAAGAAACTTGCAACCTAACATTTTGAAATACCCAAGGAGACCACAATCACAAGTTTGCAAAACAAATATGAAGACCACAACCCCAAGGTTAAGGAACGCCTAAGGAGGTCACAACCCTGAGGTTGTAAAGATCAAAAGACATTGAATTGGAACCAAGTTAAAAGAAACATACACAAAAACCTCCATTCATTGAGAATTTCTAATCAGAAATAACCTTCGCAAAATACTTTGCAACCATTGGTAGAGGGTTTTATAAATGTAAATTTGGTCATTTTGGTCAATCATATAACTCTAAAAATTTCTAGTAAACATTGTTTTTCTTATAGTAAGTCAAACCATTGTAGAACAAAATCTTTATATTTAAATAATTACAAACTTCAATATAATAATAATAATAATAATAATAATCTATTTTTAAGGTTATAACCTAGCCAAACACCATATTGGTTTATGAGACCCCCTTGTTTGTGGGACTACGAGGCCCCCTCCACATAGTTTATCGAGGTGTATATTTTGGATATGAACTTGGAATGTGGACATATATTGTTTTGTCAAATTATAATTTTCATTGATAAAATTCCATGTTATAATGTTTTGGCAACGTTTTCAACTTATATATGGTGGATATGCATGCATTCATAACTAAACATATATGCATATCTTAGATTACCTTATTTGCTATAACTATGGCTAACTATGGGCATCCTTAAGGATTGGAAGAGCTACATGGAACAAGAAGATCTGAAATTGTAAACTAAATTATTAATGCATGCAAAAGCTCATGTCTCAGAATTATTAGAACATGTCTGATATTTTTCTTTCATCATGTCATTGTGACTGTGATTGGAAGATGAATGAAAAAATCCACTTTTGTTTATCTGAACTCAACTTTCGTCTTCCACCTTAATGACACTCTCCTAGTCTTCACAACAACTCTAGATCAATTCTAAGCACACTATGCCATGGGCACCATAACAAAAAATTAACACAAAAAAAAAACTAATCTCAATATAGTTATAGTGGATGGTCTTTTGCAAATTTGTTCCATTTACGTGAAGGCCAATTATTTGCAACATATTCCTTAATTTCCTTATGTTTTCACTTCCCAAAAATATATTAGTTTTCTATCCCACTTCGGAGTAAAACATAATATAATAGTCATTGTTTTTATCTGACCTAAATCACAATATTAGTCTTTGGTTTTGGGTCTCGTCCTCACTTAGAATAATAGTATGAATAGCACATCTGTATTAAAAGTTTGTGTCCTGAATCAAATGAATACCATAGTAGAGTGAGAAAGGCAAATGAATAGACACTAGGGATTCATTTTCAGTAATAATAAGAGGCATTAATAACCGGATTCATAAGATATATTCAAAGCCACAACATTATTCAAGGTCCTAAAAATAGGCTATTCTAGTATCCTTTTGGAAAGAGCAGCTATAAGCATCACAAGTAATGAGAGACCATGAAAAAATCTAAATGCAATGGGATAAATAACATTGGGTGGAAAGAAATTCCTAGCTTAAAAAATACACTATGATGTTGTGAGGATCCTCAATCATTTCCATTTAAATTCGAAGGGCACAAGGTTTTCATAGTTTGAGTGTTATTTGGCTCCATCAACTCTCCTATTGACCTTTGCAAAAAGTGTCTCAAGTAAATATTTGATTTGAAATATGCATAGACAAAATATTGTTGAGCAAGAAATACTTGTCTATGGACAAATAACCAAACATATGATTTTGGCAAAGAGGGACCTGGCAGAAAAGATATATGATTTCTTCATAGTATGCAAGAGATAGGTTAAGAGGGTTATATATCTCTAAAGTGAATTTAAATTGGTTTTTATGGTGTGCAATAAGTTGAATGATGATGATAAGCCTATCATTAAACATTTTTGACACTAGTTACATTGGTGATCTACTATTATCTTCACTATTTTAAATAACTACGCTCATGTTATTAAGACCCACCAAACAAATCCGAGCCTATTGCCACATGATATTCATAACAATATTATAAATGAGAGACTTAAGACCATAAATTCATAGCATGGTATAAATACAAACAACATAACTGTTACAAAGTTTGAGAAAATATCATGTTCTTAGTATTCTCATTAATATTATTACTAAAAACAATTGTAGTTATATGAGTCATGTACATATTCTCCTCATTAATATTTTATAAAAAAAAATGCAGTTATATGCATGGTTTTTGTTGAATATAGAAAAGATATCTCTCTAATATTTGTTGTGTATCTCCCTAAATTCTTCAATCAATTCATTGGGGCACTGAATTTCATCCCTCAATTCATCCTTAGACTGTTTGGGCCATTGCCTGGAATGAATTGTAAGCTTGCTAGAGGTTCGATCCACATAAAGGGGGGACCTGGATTTGAATGGCATCCAAATTGAAGACCACGACGACTTTCTCCAAGTGGATGGTTTGTTGAAAGGAATTTTTGTTCTATTTGGATGTGTTATACCAAGTGAAGGAGACTGTGTGGACATGATCCTCATTGTTGGAGACGAGGAACTTGGACTCCATGACCCAAAAATCTATAGCAAACCTACAAGATTCCAAATGGAGGGCAAGCGCACAAAGTTTCTCCCCAAAAGTGTTGCAACCGGGCCACGCTAGCGGGGAAAAAATGAACTCGCGCACGCACCTAAGGCAGTGCGCATGCACCACTAGGTTCGGTACCGAACCGGGGCGTGTGTGCGCTGCTGCGCGTGCATGTTCCTAGCGCGTGCGTGCTCAAATGCGCACATGCGCTCCTGTTAAGATAATAATAAAAATGGCAGAGGTGTTGTAATTATTTCCATTACGGCTGAGCGTGAGTCACCCATCGCGTGCGTGGCGCTACAGACCACCAATTTCACCATTTCCACTCAAAAACTATCTCCATCCATCTACCAAGTGCATTGGATAGGTAAGATCCATGTTTTTTTTATCTTTTTATTCATTTTTTTTGTCATTTTATTCATTTTTGTTTGTTTATTAAATTTTTAATAATTCCCAAATTAGTAAAATAATAGAGATTTTTTCAATTGCAGAGTGTAAACCTACACAATGAATGAACAAAATGTTAACATGGAGTCCGGTGGAACACAAGAAAACAAAAATCTCGGAACCAGTGAAAACCCTCAACAAAATCCAAATGCCCAAGAAAATCAAAACCCCAGCAAAATTTTGACCATGACGACTTGAACCATTATGTAAATCAAATGAGAGTGCACACTCGAGAAATAAGAAATAAAGGGGAACCATCTCGAGTGTCCCTTGCCACCTCAATTGACTCCCTCATCCATGCACATCACCAATTGACAGACATGATTGAATATAGAGCTAGGATGCAGGAGTATTATTCCATGGGCATTTCCAAGGAGGAAATAAAATATTTTAATATTACAAAGGCTCAATTGTACAGTATGTTCACCGATCCAAGAACACAACAACCACCGGACATTAGAAAGCCACGTGTATGCATGGATTGGTGTCATTTCCAACCATGGAGGGAAAATTGGATGCATAGGTGGTTCATGGTTTACGATAAACCTCCCTACAATAACAGGGAGGTTCCACAGTACTTCCTTTGGAAACTGTGGGATGAGTTTTCACTCGGTTTACATGTCAACTATTTTGACATAACTAAGTTCCAGGGTGTTGGGTGTGGCTCTTCCCAAGATCGACCTGTTGTTAGGAGGAACCCACTGAGAAGGCCACCAGCTCCTAGGAGCGAGCCCAAACCCTCTCCCCAGCCGCCTTAGTTACCCCAAAAACTTGATCAGATCGAGGGTGCAATGAGGAGTGTTGCACGTGGACTGCTTAGACACATTGCCTTTGTAGCAGCTACTACAATGGAGAGATAGGATGACCTTGATAGAGAGGCAGGTGCAGGGCATTCACGACAGAGTCAGGATAGACTTGTGACTGGTGATATCCATGTTGGGTCTTCTAGTTCGATGGGGACAAAGCCACATCTTTGTCCCCATTGAGGGCACACTTGTCCTGGCCCGATCGTGGGCTGCTATATGGAGCAGGTTAGCACTTTTTTTAATGTGTTTTCAATCATCACTTGATAATTTGTAAAGTAATTTTAATGTATTTGTGTTTGACTTAAACTATTATTTCAATGTACAACTATTTATAGCTGAGATGCCATAATGGGAGAACGTAGCATCTCCCAACCTGGATGCAGTAATGGCAGCTGCAACTAAAATTGTGGCACCTCACACGGAGGTATTTTTAGTACCTCACACAATATTGTTATTACTTATGGCATTTCTATTTTTATGTATTTATATTTATGACATACATGATGATAGTTTGTACAATATTTTTTAATATTTTGATTGACTGAATAATTACATGTTTAATAAGTTCATAACGTGCATGCGTTTTGGTGTCCATAGGTATGCACTGAGTACTATGATTAGCCATCTCCGCTAGGGATCGATAGATCACCATATACACAGGTACAATGTTTAGTTAAAAGAACACTTTTAATTTGAAATGTTACGACATACTATGGTTTAATTTGATTTTTGTTTACTAAACTATGATATTACAAATTTGTATGCAGGGGATGCCAATAGATGCAGGCCACTTTAGTCCCATGTTTCTACCCTCTCCCATGAGTCTCCCCCATCGCTTCCATCCAGACTCCTCCCTCCGTCCACTCCCTCCCTTCCATCCACGCTCCCCTATCCATCCATACTCCCCCCTCCGTCCATCCTCCCCCATTCGTCCATGCCTACCCATCTATACATCCTCCCCCATTCATCCACACCCCCCCATCTATCCATCCTCCCCCATTCGTCCACGCCCCCCCTTCCATCCAGCTTCCCCCCTTCATCCACAACCTCCCTTCTATCCATCCTCCTCCCTCTATCCAGGGCTGCCCTCCCATTCACCATACCTCAACATCCCCCATATCCCTTTTGGTTCGATACCCCCTATCGTATAGCTGATAGGGGTTCATCGTCCACGACATCTTCCTCCACCCCATACCACCATGTCCTCTTCCACCATATCATCTCCAGTTCCCTCCACTATTGTGGAAACTACTATTCCATTATCTTCCCATGTATCTACAGTGGTTGCACCCATAGTTGTTGCATCTACATCTACGCCCCCCCCATGACTGCATCGGAGCAGGTTGTCCAGCCAACTGGTGCTCCACCTGCTAGCCCAGAAGCCCAGCCATGTCCATTGTCGTAGGTGTTCACGGTGAGAATCAAGTTAATTTATGAAATTTTTTTGATGCATTAACCAAAATTAATTTAAGCAATTATTATTTTTCAATGAAATGATTGTAGTAAATGTTGTAGGGTGGAATTACTGAGAGGCTCAACAGATCCAGGACACTTGCCTCTCATCTCCCACTCACATCAACGGTGAGTTATTTGAGTTTTGAATTGTACATTCATTTTATAAATGTGGTAAATGTTACAAATGCTTGAAAATGATGGTATCTTATATCATTTGTTTCAGATCTTGGA
Organism: Larix kaempferi; assembly: GCA_027924585.1. Lineage (NCBI taxonomy): Eukaryota > Viridiplantae > Streptophyta > Pinopsida > Pinales > Pinaceae > Larix > Larix kaempferi. Next base: position 7,874,243 of record BSBM01000031.1, on the reverse strand, counting down.
GAGACGGTCTACTCCTAGACAGAAGAAGACCCGAGATACTAGTATCTCCAAGAAGAGGAAGATCAATTTTGGAGATGCGCCTGAGAGTGACGGGGTGGCCACTATGCTTGACACACCATGTTATGTACATTAGCCACAATGTGGCACATTTGGGCACCAGTTTCCATGTACTTTGTATCTACGACACGGGTTTCCATGTGCTTTGTATCTACGGGACGGGTTTCCATGCATTTTGGATCTACGACACGAGTTGTCAGATTTTGTATAGGGCACGAGTTTCCATGTATTTTGGATCTACGACACAAGTTGTCGGATTTTGTATAGGGCATGAGTTTCCATTGTATATACATTGGGAACCGTGCTCCACTATTTTCCTGAAAAATTATATATTTTTTCGAGTTTTGTTCCAGTATGGTTTTATCTCATGGATTTATATATACTTTTGTTCGAGTTTTTTTCTATATATGTGTATAATGATTTGGATTCAAATGTATGCACATGAATATATATGTACAATGCAAATGATTTAATTATTATATGTATTATAATTTAGGAAAGGGAATAGGCTACATAATAGGGTTTCATTATGATTAGAATACAAGCTAGGGTTTACGCTACCAACTAGGGTTTTTAGGATAGGCTCTCATGTTTCTAGGATAGGCTCCAATATCTAGGGTTACCAGCTTAATGTTGAACTCCACTATCATGACAACATTGTCACCAAATCATGACAACATTGTCACCAACACCATTCCCACTACCACAATCACCATCAAGCCTTGTCATCCTCTTGCTCGTGGTGCCACCATCCTCGTACCCATCAATCATCCATCATCCACCATCAACTTAATGCACTTTGTCTCATTGTCACCATCACCATATCTATCCTCATGCCCATTATCACCATCGTCATCATTGTGCTAATTGTCACCATTGTCTCCATCATTCTCATTGGAGTCTAGGCCATTTAGCCTCTTTGTTTATGTATTTTGGGTCAGATATGGATTGCACTTGATTTGTTTTTAGTTGTATGCACCCTTTCTATATACATGTCAGAAACTTTTCATATAAGTGTATAATTATTTGGATTCAAAACTAGGGTTTTTAGGCTAGGCTCTGGGTTTCTAGGGTTTTCCCATAAACACTTGATAGAGACACTTTCAACCAGGAGTGTCTCTATCAAGTGTCTGTGGGAAATCCCTTGAATGGACGTGGAGTTGGGAAAAAGGAGTCGATCTGGGTTGAGAACTTATGGATTTCCCCTCTATGTTTAGACTTAGTGAGACAACGTGGGGTTCTTTTCTGCATTTGAACTTGCCAAGATGGTAGGCACGGGGTAATCCCCATATATATATTATATAAAATAAATAGTAATACTAATATCTAATTTTTGTTGTGATTTGGTCTTGTGAAGGCAAGGAAACATACCAAGATTTCAAACCAAACTAGAATAGGGACAAGGAGTTTTGAACTTAGCCTCATTAAATAGAATTTTGAACTCAACATTAAAAGAGTAATTGAAGATATAATTAAATTTGAATTCCACAATAAGCATCCATGTTGATGAAAGAGATGGGCCATAAGTTGATTGCTTATGGATCTATTATTGTCTTAAAAAGATGAAAGTTCTAAAGAAACCTCGCATTGCTTTTATATAAAGAAGGTTTGCATGTTGTTTATATTTTCCATGTGAAATACTCACCAGGTTCAAGTCATCAAATGATAACAAAATGTTATTGTTAAGGACAAGACTTGAGGAAATCCAAATAAGGAAGAAAACATCTTGACCCACACAAGGATATCTTGATTTATAGCTCATGTTGCACTTTCAACAATGTTAGTATCACTAAGAATGCAAAAATGCAAAAAATGACTATCTTATATTTTATGTCAAATTTCTTGAGTACTGACAATATGTAGGTGTGAGGGATATCTAAGAAGCTATTTAAATGAAAATTTAGGATATCATAATGTTCTATTTAATATATTTCACTACTAGTTGATCAAACTCAAAAGTTAAGGGCTAGAAAATAGGGCATGGAAGTAGAACATATAAGTGGAAAAAATCACATTGATGTTAACATAATGGGATTTTCATTTCCATGGATATTCATGTTTTTAGTTAGATATTCATTTAACATTTTCAACTAGCATCAATTTACAAACAAAATAATTTCAATTCAATTCCCTTTTCATATTGGGTAAATATGACATAGTGAGTACATCTAGTAAGACCCACCTCTTTTTTCTAGTTAACAAGGAATACATTACTATTGGAATGGATACCTTTAACAATGTTCCTTTTAATTATCTTGACCTCTACAGTCATAAATGGGGGTTTCAAGTAGATATACATGCAAAGAAAGGATGTAATGCTTATCTTGCTTCATCTATTCAATACAACTTGATTTTCATCTATTCCTTGCAACAATCCCAACCTATAGACACTCATAATTTATGTTTCTAGGTAGATCCATGTGTAAATAAATGCTATAATGACTTGCTTCACCCATTCTAAACAACTTTTAATTCATATATGGTTTCAATATATAGGAAAACAACTACATGGATTTCACAACAATGATTAAAACACCAACAAAGAAAACCAAAATTTTAGCCTAAAAAACTTGCAGTATTCACAATTTCCACTAGTAGTTCAATATACATAATCAGTAAAAAACATAGATTATGGATAGAACAAAATAATATGGTTTACCTAGAGTGAAACTCAGCCTCAAATAACTACAAGTAATTTTTTCTATATAAGTATATGTATAGTCTACACAAATAAACAATCCAAATACTATAGCCCATTTTCATAAGAAGAATGCCTAATGGTTCCCACTAAGCCAAAACCACATGTTAAATATGCATATATGCCCACTAAGTAGATCGAAGTTCTAGGGTTTTCCCATAAACACTTGATAGAGACAGTTTCAACCAGCTCAAAGTTACCTCTAGTCTACCTTCAATCTACTTAGCCTACCTTTCCATATGCCATATAAAAATGGGGACATCCAGTTGGTACCAGTGTTATGGCATATCCTCTCTAATTGACTTATGGTAAAACACTTTCTTATGTGTTTACATAACATTAGGAGGTCAAAGGTGTTACTCTATAATGGCTCACATATTCTCAATATTGTCTCAATAACATAGGGAGCAGCACAATGTGGTTATAAGTGTATGACCTCTTGTGTGAGGTGTGCCCTTAGGAATTTAAGCAAGCACAACCCTCATTTAATCTCATTAGCAACATTTACCTAGCCATTTTTCATATGTATCAACACATGGGAGAATAAAACCTAAGAAATGTCCTATATGGTAGTTTGAAAGCTCCTTTATGCATGTGTGGGAGCTGACGGAACCCCATTCCGCTCGTCAGTTCGGTTTCCGTGACCTCGAAGCAAATCCTCAAAGTGTCTCTGAATGGCCACGAGGTTCCTGACCAAAATTCCCGTACCACTACAGTCGTGACTCCGATTGCGAATATGTCGATTCCAATGGATTCAAAACACCGAGTTTCAACTAGGGGACCCCCCACACCATTCCTCGAAGTCTCAGAAACGGTGTTATTTTTCCATCTCAATAACTAGGGTTTTGCTTAGTGAAGGCCATGCCAATCTTTCTCAAGGGGGTCATTTACGATCCCAATGCTCTTAGGCGTGCATGGAGATCGTGAAAATGTCCACAATGGCCATGTGAACGTGCAGTATCTGACGGAACCCAAGTCTGCTCATTGGTTTGGGTTCCATGCCCCCAGAGCAATTCCTCAAAGTGTCCCTGAATGGCCACAAGGTGCCTGACGAAAATGCCCGTAGAAACGAAACCATGATTTCGATCATGAATCCGTCTATTCCTATGGATTTGGGATGCCATTTTTAAGCTAGGGGACCCCTCACACCATGCCTTGAAGTCTTGAAAACAGTGTTATTGTGCCATCTCTGGAGCTAGGGTTTTGCTCAATGAAGGCCATGCCAATCTTGCTCAAGGGGATAATTTACGATCTGAAGGCTTCAAGGAGTGCATGGCCATCATTAACACATCCAAAATGGCCACATTCACATGTAGGAGCTGATGGAACCCAAGTCTACTCGTCGGTTTGGGTTTCATGATGCTAGAGTAATTTCTCAAAGTGTCACTGAATGGCCCCAGGGCACTTGACCAAAATTCCCATAGCACCAAACCCATGACTCCGATCATGAATCCATCAATTCCAATGGATTTAGAACATCGGGTTTTAGCTATGGGATCCCCCACACCATGCCTCGAAGTCTCGGAAACGATGTTATTATGCCATCTCAGTAACTAGGGTTTTGCTCAGTGAAGGCCATTCCAATATTGCTCAAGGGGGTAATTTCTCATCTGAAGGCTCCCGGGCATGCGTGGCCATCATGAACACATCCAAAATGGCCATGTGCACATGTGGGAGTTGACAGAACCCAAGTCCGCTCGCTGGTTTGGGTTCTGTGACCCTAGAGAAATTCCTCAAAGTGTCCCTGAATGGCCATGGGGTGCCTGACCAAAATTCCCATAGCAGCAAAACCGTGACTTTTATCGTGAATCCGTTGATTCTGATGGATTCGGAACACTGTGTTTTATCTAGACGCCTCCCCCCCACACCATGCCTCAAAGCCTCCGAAACAGTGATATTGTGCTATATCAGTAACTAGGGTTTTGCTCAGTGAAGGCTATCCCAATATTGCTCAAGGGGGTCATTTATGATCTGAAGGACCCTGGGTGTGCATGGCCATTGTGTGCATGTATAGAATGGTCACATACACGTGCGTGAGCTGACAGAACCCAAGTCTGCTCATCGGTTTTTCTTCAGTGCTCCCAGAGAAATTCCTTAAAGTGTCCTTGAATGGCCATGGGGTTCCTGACGAAAATACCCGTAGCACCAAAACCGTGACTCCAATCGTGAATCCGTCGATTCCGATGGATCCAGAACACCAGGTTTTAGCTATGGGATGCCCCACACCATGCCTCAAAGTCTAAAGTGATATGTGTTGATTGCACTCATTCATAAAAAAAAATTACAAGATAATTGTCTTTTAACAACAAATATCATGATTTAAGATGCAAAAACCATAGAGATCCGAAACCTCAACCCGAAGAAACTATGTTACAAAATGAATGTGAGCCTTGGGGAGGCTAGTTTATATGTCGAGGGTGAAAATTTTGCATATAAAATTGATGTAGGATGTTTCTTATATTGTTACAAAGCTTAATGCATGCTTTATGTGCTTGGTAGGCCATGCAATAAAACATTGGGACACTATGTTAATTGCACAAAATTCAAAGTAAATGCCCAAAATACTATTGGAAGTTTGGAACCTAAAATACGATAGTGAAAATTCTATGATGTGGAACCATCATCACCCAGTGGTACATATGAATGCTCACTAATATCTAGTGGTTGCTAATATCCACTTGCATTAATTGTCCCCTTGTAAGAAGAAAAGAAATGACCCCATTTGCATTAATTTCCTTGTTCACTTAGGAAAAATTCTATTTAATTTTACTATGGGTGAGCCATTTACTTTGGTGAAAGAGTTTCCTTGCTCTGTTGATGACTCGATAAAGTTATGAAAGACTGATCTCTAGCCATGTTGAATATAAACAAGACTCTCCTTCTAGAATGTTCTACATTCTAAAATTATACACAACTATCATGTTGACTACCTACCTATAGGCATCCATTAAGATGAAAGATATCAAGGTTGTGACAATTTTGAAAGGAAAAACAATGTTCAAGACATATGTAGTTCAAGATTTCTAACATACTTGAAAGTATAATTTTGTAGTAAAACATCAAAACCACCTTGGAAAATTAAGGCTAACATGTAACTCTATTTTTCTTCCATGCTCAATATCCACCAAAAATGGAAGCGTTTAAAACAAACCAACAAAAAACAACCTCCTTTGAGTCGACGATTCAATGAATAAAGAGGCAGTACTAGCATGGTTCAGTGTAAAAGATACATTGAGTGTGTTGCAATTCCCAAAGTTTGAAGGATCCTGATTGAATGAAAAATTAAAAAAATATAGATGTAATTTGGATAACACAATGCATGCATTTTTAATGCGAGATGAATGTTGATAATTGAATGCGTTTGTTGAGAGAAGTCAGAGAAAATTATGGAACCCAAGTCCGCTCGTCGATTTGGGTTCCGTAACCCTGAAGCAATTCCTCAAAGTGTCCCTGAATGGCCACGGGGTGCCTGAAGAAAATTCCCGTAGCACCAAAACCGTGACTCTGATCATGAATCCGTCGATTCCTATGGATCCAGGGCATTGAGTTTCAGCTATGGGATCCCCTACATTGTGCCTTTAAGTCAAGGAAACGGTGCTATTGTGCCATCTCCGGAGCTAGGGTTTTGCTAAGTGAAGGCCATGCCAATATCTCTCAAGGGGTTCATTTATGATCCGAAGGCTCCCAGGCATGCATTTCCATCATGAACATGTCCACAATGGCCACATGCAGGTGTAGGAGCTGACAGAACCCAAGTCCGCTAACCGGTTTGGGTTCCGTGCCCCCGGAACAACTCCTCAAAGTGTCCATGAATGGCCATGGGGTTCCTGACGAATATGCTTGTAGCACCAAAATTGTGACTCTGATCGTGAATCCGTCGATTCCGATGGATCCAAAACACCAGGCTTCAGCTAGGGGACCCCCCACACCGTGCCTTGAAGTCTCGGAAACAATGTTATTGTGCCATCTTCGGAGCTAGGGTTTTTCTTAGTGAAGGCCATTCCAATATTGCTCAAGGGGGTCATTTACGATCCGAAGGCTCTCGGGTGTGCGTGGCCATCATGAACATGCCCATAATGGAAAATTTCATGTGTGGGAGCTGACGGAACCCAAGTTCACTTGCCAATTTGGGTTCCGTGACCTCAGAGCAATTCCTCAAAGTGTCCCTGAATGCCCACGGGGTGCCTGATGAAAGTTCATGTAGCACCAAAACTGTGACTCCGATCATGAATCCGTCGATTCCTATGGATCTGGGACACCAGTTTTCAGCTATGGGACCCCCCACACCATGCCTCGAAGTCTCGAAAATAGTGCAATTGTGCCATCTCTGGAGCTATGGTTTTTCTCAGTGAAGGCCATGCCAATCTTGCTCAAGGGAGTCATTTACAATTCAAAGGATTAGTAGCATGTGTGGCCATCATGAACAGGTCCAAAATGGTCGCGTGCACATGTGGGAGATGACGGAACGCAAGTTCGCTCGTCGGTTTGGGTTCCGTGACCCCGGAGCAATTCCTCAAAGTGTCTATTAATGGGCACGGGGTGCTTGAAGAAAATTCCCATAGCACCAAAACCATGACTCTGATTGTGAATCCATCAATTCCTATGGATCTAGGACACCGGGTTTTAGCTATGGGACCCCCCACATTTTGCCTTGAAGTCTCGAAAATGGTTCTATTATGCCATCTCAACAAATAGGGTTTTTCTCATCGAAGGCCACGCCAATATTGCTCAAGGGGCCATTTACGATCCAAAGGCTTCTAGGCATGCATGTCCATCATGAACACATCCACAATGGCCATGTGCACGTGTGGGAGCTGACGAAACCCAAGTCCGCTGGCCGGTTTGGGTTCTGCCCCCCCAGAGCAATTCCTCAAAGTGTCCCTGAATGGCCATGGGGTTCCTAACAAAAATTATAGTAGCACCAAACTTGTGACTCCGATAGTGAATCCGTCAATTCTAATGGATTTGGAACACCAGGCCTCAGCTAAGAGACCCCCACACCGTGCTTCGAATTCTCTGAAACGGTTCTATTGTGCCATCTTCGGAGCTAGGTTTTTGCTTAGTGAAAGCCATGCCAGTCTTTCTCAAGGGGGTCATTTACGATCGAAGGCTCCCGAGTGTGCGTGGCCATCCCGAACATGTAAAAAATGGCCACGTGAATGTGTGGGAGCTGACGAAACCCAAGTCTGCTCGTCGGTTTGGGTTCCGTGACCCCGGAGCAATTCCTCAAAGTGTCCCTGAATGGCCATGGGGTGCCTGAACAAAATGCCCATAGAACCAAAAACGTGACTCCTAACGCGAATCCGATGATTCCTATGGATCCGGCATGCCAGGTTTCAGCTAGGGGACCCCCCACACCATTCCTCGAAGTCTCGAAAACGATGCTATTGTGCCATCTCCGGAGCTAGGGTTTTTCTCAACGAAGGGACACTTTGAGGAATTGCTCCAAGGTCACAAAACCAAAACTAGCAAGAGGACTTGGGTTCCATCAGATCCTGCACATGCACATGGCCATTTTGGACATGTTCAATATGGCCACGCACGCCCGGGAGCTTTAGGATCGTAAATGACCACCTTGAGCAATATTGGAATGGCCTTCACTAAGCAAAACCTTAGTTACTGAGATGGCACAATAGCACAGTTTCTGAGACTTCGAGGCACAGTGTGGGGCCCCCCTAGATGAAAACCGGTGTTTTGAATCCACCGGAATTGACGGATTCGTGATCAGAGTCATGGTTTTGGTGCTACGGGAATTTTCGTCAGGAACCTCGTGGCCATTCAGGGACACTTTGAGGAATTCCTCCGGGGTCACGGAATCCAAACCGACAAGTGGAATTGGGTTCCGTCAGCTCCTGCACATGCATGTGGCCATTGTGGACATGTTCACGATGGCCACACACTCCCAGGAGCCTTCGGATCGTAAATGATCCCCTTGAGCAAGATTGGCATGGCCTTCACTGAGCAAAACTCTATCTCCGGAGATGGAAAAATAACACCATTTCTGAGACTTTGAGGCACGATGTGGGAGGTCCCCTAGCTGAAACTCGGAATTTTGTATCCATAGGAATTGACGTATTCACGATTGGAGTCATTGTTTTTATGCTATGGGAATTTTGATTAGGCACCCCAGGGCCATTCAGGGACACTTTGAGGATTTGCTCCGGGGTCACAGAACCCAAACTGGCAAATGGACTTGGGTTCCGTCAGCTCCCACACGTGAATGTGGACATTGTGGATGTTTTCAATATGGACATGCATGCCCGGGATCCTTCGGATGAGAAATGACCCCCTTGAGCAATATTAGAATGGCCTTCACTGAGTAAAACCCTAGTTACTGAGATGGCACAATAACACCGTTTTCGAGACTTTGAGGCATGGTTTGGGGGGTCCCTTAGATGAAACCCGACATCCGAGATCCATAGGAATCAATGAATTTGTGATCAGAGTCATGATTTTCGTGCTATGGGCATTTTGGTCGGGCACCCCGTGGCTAGTCAGAGACACTTTGAGGAATTGCTCCGGGGTCATGGAACCCAAACCAAAGAGAAGACTTGGTTTTTGTCAGCTCCCACACATGCATGTGGCCATTTTGGATGTGTTCACGATGGCCATACATGCCCGAGAGCCTTTGTATTTTAAATGACCCCCTTGAGCAAGATTGGCATGGCCTTCACTGAGCAAAACCATAGCTCTGAAGATGGCACAATAGCACCGTTTCTGAGACTTCGAGGCACGGTGTGGGGGGGTCTCATAGCTAAAAAATTGCATCCTGGATCCATAGGAATCGATGGATTCATGATCGAAGTCACAGTTTTGGTGATACGGGCATTTTCTTCAGGCACCCCGTGGCCATTCAGGGACATTTTGAGGAATTGCTCTGGAGTCACGGAACCCAAACCAGCCAGCAGAATTTGATTTTGTCATTTCCCACACATTCATGTGGCCATTGTGGATGTGTTCACAATTGACACACACACCCGGGATCCTTCGGATCGTAAATGACCCCCTTGAGGAATTTTGGAATGGCCTTCATTGAGAAAAACCCTAGCTTCGAATATGGCACAATAACATCATTTCCGAGACTTCAAGGCACGATGTGGGGCATCCCATAGCTAAAACCAGGCATCGTGGATCCATAGGAATCAACGGATTCGCAATCGGAGTCATATTTTTTTATCTACAAGAATTTTCGTCAGGCACCCCGTGGCCATTCAGGGACACTTTGAGGAATTGCTTGGGATATCAGAACCCAAACTGATGAGTGGACTTGGGTTTCGTCAGCTCCCGCACATGCATGTGGCCATTGTGGATGTGTTCACGATGGCCACGCACACCCAAGATTCTTCGGATCGTAAATTACCCCCTTGAGCAAGATTGGCATGGCCTTCACTGAGCAAAACCCTAGCTCCGGAGATGGCACAATAGAACCATTTCCGAGACTTCGAGGCATGATGTGGGGGATCCCATAGCTGAAAACTGGTGTTCCAGATCCATCGAAATTGATAGATTTGTGATCGGAGTCACGGTTTTGGTGATACATTCATTTTATTCAGGCACCATGTGGCCATTCAGGGACACTTTGAGGAGTTGCTCCGGGGGCACGAAACCCAAACCAACGAGCAGACTTGGGTTTTGTCAGCTCCTGCATGTGCACATGTCCATTGTGGATGTGTTCATGATGGCCATGCACGCCCGGGAGCCTTCGGATCGTAAATGACTCCCTTGAGCAAGATTGGCATGGCCTTCACTGAGCAAAACCCTAGCTTCAGATATGGAACAATAACACAGTTTCTGAGACTTTGAGGCATGGTGTGGGGGGTCCCTTAGCTGAAATCCAGCATCTTGGATCCATAGGAATCGATGGATTCGCGATTGGAGTCACTTTTTTGGTGCTACGGGAATTTTCGGCAGGCACCCCGTGGCCATTCAGGGACACTTTGAGGAATTGCTCTAGGAAAACGAAACCCAGACCGGCGAGCGGACTTGGGTTCCGTCAGCTCCTGCACATGCACTTGGACATTGTGGATGTGCTCACGATGGCCACGCACACCCAGGAGCCTTCGGATCGTAAATGACCCCCTTGAGCAATATTGGCATGGCCTTCACTGAGCAAAACTGTAGCTCCGGAGATGGCACAATAGAACCATTTTCGAGACTTTGAGGCATGGTGTGGGGGGTCCCCTAGATGAATCCTGGCATCCTGGATCCATTGGAATTGTCAGATTCACGATCGGAGTCACAGAAATTGGGTGAAGTGGATAGTGAAATGACATATGAAAAATGGCTACGTAAATGTTGCTAATGAGATGAAATGAGTCCATACTTTCTTGAGTCTTTTGACATTAATCTGTGCTTACCATCCACATATAATATATCCAAAAAAGTATTTTTTTGTTTTGTTTTAAATTGAAATCTATTAACCCTAAAGAATAATGTTAGTTGGAATTCTCAGTTATTCTAGATCTACTTGACATATGAGATTCTTCCATCTTGATCCACCCCTTTTTGTATTTACTATTAGTCTATTTGGCATTTTCCAATGCCCAGTGCCATTCCGACATCTCTGTAATACATTTTGATTTTGATGAATTAATGAGAAATATGGTTCCGACATCTTGAGCTATTTCCCAATGCCTATCAAATTTAAGTGCATCTATGTGTCTCATTGTGATTTTTGAATGACAAATGTGTACTCATTAATGTGCATTGATTAATTTCTATTGAATATTATGAAATGTTATAATATAAGATGATTTTTCAATCTTGTTTATGCATGTGAAGTTTTCCTAAAGGGATGGAAACTTGAATTGGAGTGGTTGGTGTAAAACATCAATGTATTGTAATAGTAACTTAATCATAACTCAAACATCAAATAAACGATATAAGATAATGATATCAAATAAAATATATAACATGAATAACATTAGACGTGCATGGATAAACAATCACATGACTATACTATGTACCTCAATCAATTAGGCCTTCTAGATCCTCTTGGTTTTTTATTGTCTCGAACAACCTCTCGTGTTCTGCATGCGGTATTAAGTAGCGTACCTTGTTTGATGACTTTGTTGACATTGTTTGTAGTTGGATGTTTGTTCCAATGATCAAGTGATAAAGTGATACACCCGTGAACTTGGTCTATAATCTGTGTATCTGTAGCCATTTCTCTTTGGTCCCTTTCGATCTACCTGTAAGATATTCCCCCTAAACAATCATCGAGCCAGTCGGAAAGGTAATTCCTTCACTATCGGTTAATGATGTAAGGAGGGTTTGCTTCCCTTGGATGCATCGTGCCAACCAATAATTCGTCCCAATTGCACTGTCTGTCGGGGTGACAACTATGTAGATGTGTCTTGCAAAAATTAATTTTATGGTCATATTCCAATAAGTAGTGGTTTGATAACTTGGATAATTACAAAACAAAGGAGGGAACTGGGATATGCATGCATAAATGTTTACCTGGATGTACAAGATCATATTCATTTGAAATAGATGACTCTCCTTCATCTAACTTGATTGTTTCAACAACTGCATGTGGGTCCATTGCAAGTGATACATGATCTCATGCATCAACTCAGTCCATTTATTCACACTCATCCCACTCACAACTGCTGCAAGTCCCATAAAAGCAATCAAGTTTTCATGTCCATATTTCAAATAAGGGGTTGTTTGAGCTTCAAACCGAATGAAATCCACTAGTGCCTTGTACAATACTACAACTATAAGAATGCGATCGATCTATATCAACCACATGCAAGAAATTTCTTACAACATGTCCTCTACATGTTGGTCTGTGTTGCTTCGTGGTTCGATTTGACATTTTTGCAGAGAACCATTGAACTATGGATTCTGCATCCCAAATATGAGGGTTTTTCATGCACCTCATCTCCTCCCTTAGTAGGGTAGTTTTGAGACATGCTACAACCCCGTCATGCTCTCCCTTTCCATTCTCGGTCTCAAAATAGTTCCATATATGAAGCACATCATAATTCTTGTGAAAAATACTCAACCACTGGAATACACGTGCATTTTTGAACTGGCCTGCAAAACCATCTGACCATATCCAATGTTGATCCATCTGTATACCTCTCTCCTTCAACTGATCATAGAAAATTATGAAGCAATGCTGCACATAATGCAGGTCATGGAACCTATCATCATTGATGTAGAAGTTGGTCTCTTTCAATAATATCCTCATTTCATTGTTGCTCTTTGGCGCGTGCCTGTATGCGATATGGACCATTATTCTAACTTGGTTTGAATGGTATTATTGACTTTGAATCTCATTCTGTAGATGTAGGGTTTAGTTTTCGGCAAAGTCCACAACCGACAATATTGTGCCATTGGGAAAGGTGTCCCTGCACTGTCTGTATTGTTCATCCTTCCATCATGTTACATGGACATGTTGTACATATTGCTCGGTCTTTTGGTAGAATTCCTTCATGAAATCGCAAATTTTTACCTGGTGCCACACAACCAAGGGCATTAATACAACGTGACATTTGCAATTTGAATATATATGTATAAATTCAACATGTACAGTATGAAAGTATGCAAAATTAGATTACCTGTGACTTCACCAATGCAATTTTTTTTCTTTCCTTCACACTATCTACTTGATATGTTATGTACTGGAAGTTATGCATTTATACTGAAATCCTCAAAGAATTCATGCTCCTCAATTTCATGGATGCAGCGGCTCAGTAATGCAAATCCACTGCACCTGGAACATATCCCATATAAACATGATATTTTATAATATTTTTGTCCTTTAGGCCTTGGACACATTATGCTATGTATAAATTCTCTAGATGCATTCGGTGGTTGTAACGATGGGGAGTCCTACACAATGTTAGTATGCAAATCAAAAAATATATGTCTATATGTATCATAATAGTACTCAAACTCTACATGGTATCTACAACAACATGTGTTGCGATCAATGCAAATTCTAACATACCAGGGTTTGCATTTTTCAAGGGACCTTTGTCCCAAGTTCAATTGTGTGTGCTCATTCTTGATCCTCTCAGAGAGTTCTGTTTGTGTCGTGTCAAGGAAGTGCTTGACATGGGGTTCACACCCCTTAACACCTTTTCTCAACTTTAACACATCTCTTTGATTCGATGACGGTCTAGTGTTATCATGCCAAAATTTTTGTACTAGTTCTTTAACAGCTTCAAGAAGCTTCATGTCTAAACGAGGTAACCTACCAACAAAGGCGCAACAATAATTTTGTCCTGGGGTCTCAAGTTTTTCTCTAATAGAAGAATACTTTTGAAGAGTCTTTCTATCTACTTTAAAGATTTTACATTTGTGCGATAGCAGGCGACGTTGCCTTGTGGATTTGTCTACAATCGATTCCGACAGTACACGACGGGCCGCATTGAAATATTTTGTATGAGAAGTTTTTGCAATCAAATTGAATGTAGAATGTATATTTCTAACAACATGATTTTTGGCCTTTGAACTTCTAACTACCTTTATTCCCAAAATTCTCCTAACATGAGCTAGACAATATAATTTTAACAAAGCCAGAAACAATTGACATTTTATTGCACTGGTTTTGGATTCAAAAAATTCTTTGATTATCCTGTTACAATGGAAATCAATAGTGTGTTTGGGAAACTTACCTTCAAGTCCTGAAAATGAAATTTCATCCACATGAATACGTCTGGGAGTTCTTTGTCATCCGCTTGGTAGTCGAGGCAAGGGAGTCGGAAAGGAATTATGAGTCTCATCACCAGTTTGTTGTGGCCCTTTGTTCAAAATTTGGTTCTGCAAGGGAGTGTGTTCGACGTGTGTGTTCTCTTCTTGGGGAGGTTTCCAATTAACAACTTGTTCAACATCCATCCCTTCATACTTGGCATCAACCCAGATTGATTGACTTCAAGCACTTTGCTATTGCTTGTTGATGGATCTAAGGCACTAACATTTTGATGTCTATGGTTTTCCATGTACAACCTATCCCTTTCTCTTATCTCGTGGGCCTCTTCAAGGGGAGGCTCCTTTGTTCTAGAATTTATTTTATTATTATGTTTGTTTCCCATATTCAATACGTTTTTTAACAAAACAAAAATATCACCCCTGCAAGAATAAATAACAAATAAGATATTAAAACTCGATGTGCATGATTATTAAAACTCGATGTAGCAATTGGTTATGTACAACAACATCTAGTGAGAATGTTTACATATAATCTTAAAAGTTATTGAAAATTCCCTAGATATAACAACAACATCACCTCTAGGAACTCAATTGGATGGTATTGGAAGGTGGTATGGGATGTTAGTAGGAGGACATTCCCTACAAGAGGAGAGGCTCCTACTCACTTCATTTTCATGTTTTGAATGAGGGAAATAAGCCCCCAAAGATTAAGAGTTTGATTCTTTAGGTGTTTGTTTGAGTTGCTGTAGTGAAATCATGAGGAATTCAACAAATGTTTGTGTACTAGATGGAGTTATGTGATTATGAAAGGTTATTGGTGTTGATGCATGTATGTTTTCTTTATTATTTTCATGAAAGGTTGAAAGCATTGCTTGGTGCACGTTGTGTTTTTTTTGTGGTAAGATGTTTTTATTGTCTATGTTGAATTAAGAAGAATAAAATACATTTATCATACAATTAATGAGGAAAAAAGTAAAATAGATACAATTCAAACAAATTGAATGAAGACTAAAATACATTTAACAAGATAAAATTGTCACCATACCTCAAGGATTATGATTTCTCTTTGCTTCAAAAGTAAAATGCTCTTTTGATGTATCCACTATATGTAAGAATAGTTCAAGTGTGTCCAAGCAGCATGATAATTCAATCCAAGGATCCAAATAGATTCCAATTGTTGTGTATTCAATCAAAGGAGCCAAATAGAGCCCAACTGGTGTGTATTCAATCCAAAGAGCCAAATATAGTCCAATCGGTGTGTATTCTATCGAAATTGTCAAAGAAACACAAAATGGTGTGTCAATTCAATCCAAAATGCAAATGGTTGTCGGACTATGCACAAAAACAACGAACAATATGCGAGGAAAGAGAGAAAAAATGCGGGAGAAGAGCGTGGATTATTTTCCAAATTTTATGTTCAGCATAGGCGCGCACGCACTAGGAACGCATGCACGCTAGAAGCGTGTGTACGTTCCTAGCATGTGCGCGCTTCTGCTGAATGATGCATAGTTCGGTGGGTAACGTTTACTTCATTTATTTCCCAATAAATTTATGTGTGTGGCTTTATTCCTAGAGCCCATCCCCCATAAAGGCCTTTAGGCCCTCTTCTAAACCATAATCCCTAAGTGCATAAGTGCTTCTAGGTGTTTAGGGGTTTTGGGGTTAGGGTTATAAGGATTGTAGGTTACCTTTAATGGATTAAAATTTCTCATAAGTGTGTTCAATGGATACCAAATACTTGTTCCCATGTTGCCACAAAAACACCATTTAATTCAAGCTACAAAAAAATGTTGATATAAACTTATAAGGTCATTCACCAAATATATATGTGCTCCTTCAGGACTATATCAAATGATCCTCATTTTTCTCCAAAGGAAGATAGATCCACAACAAACTTACTGCAGAAAATACACCCTTGTTGCAGTGAAGTACATACTAATTTTTAGGCCTCTATAATTGTTTTAGTCCTCATAAAGGCATGGAATATTGCTTGATCCATCCCATAGGTCACAAACAATAGTATATATATTACTAATGCTAATTTGGCCTCTGAATAGACATGACCTTAGACCACTCATTTTCATCAGTGTAGAAAGCCTAAATGGGAAACCTTCTATATACTAAGTTTCTCCTCATATAAATGTCCTCCTTTTCACATGTTGGGGACCATACATAAAGGTTTGCTTGTATAGAATGTCATAACAACTTTCCACCGAGCTACTTTCCAATGTGCCACCATTTCATGTCTCACTTCTGAGAGTGTGTGGATTTATTCTGACCTTTTTTAGGGATAAACATATGAACCATCCTTAAATTACCTTGAAACCTCATCGAAATTTTCCAGGAATGATGTCATATTTGTCTTACACATGATTCTATAGGAATCAATATAATGTTTCTATGTTGTCTTCATTAGAATAGATTTTAATCTCATCAACCATACATATAGTTTTTCTATATGTGAAGTAAGATAATAGTGTGAAAGAGCTGCCACTTCAACACCTATAGTACTGGTGCTAGTCCTCTTGGCCTGAATTCCACTGTTGTCAATAAATCACGGCTCAATCACTCATGACGATACTGTTGTTACAGACCCCTAAGAACTATTGTAAAATCACCTCACATTTCAGTCACATAGCCTAGAGAACCTTATTTAAGTTGTAACACAATTCTCAAATTTCTTTCTAGATACCCTACCCATCAAAGTTCAAAAAGACCTAGCATTTTTTGTGGTAACGAGTCCCATTGACCTACTTATTATGGTCATTTGCTGGACATCAATATTTTTTAAAAATCTTATCTACATATATGTGCATTGCCTACAATATGTAAATAAGCTTCTTGTATCTCTTTTGTTGTATTTGGACTCATCGAGGTAACTATGACATATTTATATTTCTAACTATTGGTTTATCTAAATTTTGAATGATCATTAATGAATGAATCAATCCTAATATGACACCACTAACTATGATAATTGAGTTTAATATGATATTTTCATTTTGTATAAATACGGGAATACCCCACCGAAATGTCTATCCTTGTTTATTACAAGTCTATTGATATTTGAAACATAACTAAGTTTTAATATTTCCAATTGAAATTGTGGGCTAGACGTGCTGAAGAGAGTAAAACTTAGCTGATTATGTGTCTCAATCCTTCACATAACATCTCAAGTTTGTTAATATTTTTGGTGCTTTTGGACACCATTTTCCGCTGATATACTTTTAAAATTTGAGAAATCACAAATTTATGTTTCAAATAATGGACATTCTTGGATTTTAATGCAATATCGTTTCCGATTGATTGGTTACATTGGTTAGGAATATGTACCAATTTTGCTACGAACATAAAATAAGATAATAGTTAGGTTAACTAAAGATAGGTTATGAAAGGAGGTGTCTCCTCAACATCAAAATGCCCAAGCTATATTTAAGGCAGGTCCATTATTGTAATCTTTTATCCATTATGTAATATATTATCTATTTTACTCCATATTTATGGCTTATCGTATATACCAGATCTTCTAGTGAAGACATTTGTGTGAAGCAAATAATTATTTGCTTCATTTGGTATCAGAGCCCCTTCCTCGGGCATCCGATTCGGGATTTTATCCATTTAGTAGAGTTTATCTACATTTTTGGTCTTTGACCAAGAAGTTGGGCCCTTGGCCATCCTCCACCATTCTTCTTCCCACCGTGCCTCCTGCACATTGATTCAGAATTGGCTGTTGGAAAAGAGTCCGCTGCTACTCCTCACCACCCTTGCGCATCTCTCCACCTGCAGCTGCTGTGCTGTGCCATCCACTCCCACCGCTCCAGCACCTCTCCCTCCATCCCCTCTCCCTCCATCCCCCATCTGCTCACGCTGCTCCCCGTCCACCTGCAGTTTCCCTACTGCGCCCTCCACGCCCACCATCCACCTCTACTCACACCACCTTTCACCCTTCCTACCCTCACGCTCCCATTAATACATCCCTTAATCCCCATATCACCACTTCACATCTCCTCCTATTTCGCACTGTCTTCTCCATCTCATAGTGCCCATTTTCCTCCCTGCACTGTGTGCGTCCTTCCCCCTC
Source organism: Larix kaempferi (assembly GCA_027924585.1). Taxonomy (NCBI): domain Eukaryota; kingdom Viridiplantae; phylum Streptophyta; class Pinopsida; order Pinales; family Pinaceae; genus Larix; species Larix kaempferi. Next base: position 7,855,740 of record BSBM01000031.1, on the reverse strand, counting down.
CCCCGCACAGCTCCACGCTCCCACCGTTTTCCACCTCCGCGACCTCTCTTCCAGCGCCACTCCACCTCCGCCTCTACCACCACCACCACCCCCACGCCTTCCCTCCATCAACTTCTCCTCTATTGCGTCCCGTACCCCCACTCCACCGATTGCACTTCCTCGCCACGTCCTCCTTTGTACACCCTCCTCTACTCGCCTGCTCACACCCCCTCATTCCAACTCGTCAGCTCTCTTCGAACTCTGCGCACCACTCAACCTTCCACTCACCCACAACACCAACGGTTTCCCCTTCTTCATTCCTCCACCTTCCTCCTCCACCACTGCGCTCTCCACAACCCAGACCCCCATCAACTTCCCATTCAACCTTCGCGGCCTCCTTCTATCCAGCTCCACCATCCATTCTCCTTCCACTGCTCATCCTCCCAACCACGTCCCCTGCACACACCATCCACCGCAACACCCACACCCACACCCACACCCATTGCTCCGGCCGCTCCTCCTCCACGGGCCATTGAAACCCTAATTTAAAACAAAAAATTAAATATTAAACATTATAATATATTATTATATTTGTTTAAATATTTTAATTTTTGAAAAAAATATATATATTAAACTATATATAGTTTATATAAGACATCAATAATAATATTATTATTATTCAAAAGAAATAATAATTATTATTGAAATAATAATAATTATTGAAATAATAATTATTTTTGAAAAAAAGGTTATTTGATCTCATAATAAAGAAGTCAAGATTTTGTGATAGTTATCGAAGAGAAGAGAAGAACAAAATCAAAGAAAAAAAAACAACATCAAAGAAGACAAAGGAAAGTCAAGTCAAAGGAAGACTCATTGGTCAAAAGAAGTCGAAGACCAAATCGAAAAAGTCAAAGAAAAATCCCTCTATCATCGAAAAAGTCGAAGACTATCTATCGCTGAAGAAATCAAAGAAAGACCTTCTATCACCGAAGAAGTCAAGGCCATGGAAGTTGGGTTGCGACTACAAATAGAGAAATTAGAAGCCAAGTTAAAGCACTATCGAAAAGACAATGAAGAATTACGAGACATTAATACACAATCAAAAGTAAGGATTGAACTACATAAGATACAAGAACGGTTCAATGAACAAACAATGTCCAACCAGGAAAATCACATAGAAAAATTATGTGCGCAAATCAAGGAATTAAAAGAGGATAGTGATTTCAATCAGAGGTTGAAAAATCAAGATATAAGGAAAGAAATAAACGATTATAAAGCAGAAATAATACGCTTGAACAAAATCGTTAGCGACAAAGATGAAGAACTAACGCAGATACGACATAAATTAGAAAGTCAAGAATCAGAGGTCGGCCAATGCCGACAATAGATAAAAGTTCTTCAACAACAAAATGACGACTCTAAAAAGACACATAAGTCAGAGATCGCAAAGAGTAATAAAGTACTATCCAACAATTTCGAAGAAATTTTCAGATTAAGAAATCATAACAAGACCCTAGTCACAAAAATTAAGAAGTTGAAAAATAGTCGGAAGGCAGAACATTCTACGGAAGACATTGAAGGAAAACTTTTAGACAAGAAGAAAGAAAATAGCTGTATCATAAGTCATAACGAAGATCTTAAGGAACAACTTAAGAAGTCTGAAAATGACAGAAAATCACAAGTAGAAGTGATTAAGAAGTTTCAAAATGAAAACATACAGTTAGAAAACAGGTCGGAAAAGATATAGAACAAAACCTTAAAACCTCAAGGGATGAAAATACAACTTCCAACTCAAATCAATACTCAAAATACGACAGTCGTAAAAGAAAATGACATTGTGAAAATTCCCTAACGACACCCCAACCATACAAACCGATATTTTGAAAAGTGGGAAATGTCGAAAGATAATGGTACTAATGTGATCAAAGCTCCTGACGACAGATCAGTAGGGAATCCCAACAATCAGCAACAAATCAATTTGGGATGGATTGACCCATCCACATATCGAAAGTTATGCTCTACACTTAGTAGTTCATATCGACATGTTTCGGCGGCCACGACACGCAAAGAACAATGCGACAAAATTATAAGGCTTTGAGGACAAAGCCTCTCTAAGAGAGTGGCAATGCTACGAACATAAAATAAGATAATAGTTAGATTAACTAAAGATAGGTTATGAAAGGAGGTGTCTCCTCAACATCAAAATGCCCAAGCTATATTTAAGGCAGGGCCATTATTGTAATCTTTTATCCATTATCTAATATATTATCTATTTTACTCCATATTTATGGCTTATCGTATATACCAGATCTTCTGGTGAAGTTATTTGTGTGAAGCAAATAATTATTTGCTTTGATACCAAATGAAACAAATAATTATTTGCTTCACACAAATAACTTCACCAGAAGATCTGGCATATACGATAAGCCATAAATATGGAGTAAAATAGATAATATATTAGATAATGGATAAAAGATTACAATAATGGCCCTGCCTTAAATATAGCTTGGGCATTTTGATGTTGAGGAGACACCTCCTTTCATAACCTATCTTTAGTTAACCTAACTATTATCTTATTTTATGTTCGTAGCAAATTTCCAGGGTTTGGGATATAATTGTGGTTCATGTGTAGAGTCATGTCTAGAATAGAGGAGAGAAGTATTCAAGCTCAAAATGTAGAACTTCAATAGAAGCTCATGCAAGTATGCTTTGATTTAGTTTCATTGTTTGTGTTTTAGAGAATGAATCATCTTCTATTATGTTCGTGTGTTGGATTTTTTAACTGAGATTAAAATTTAGCAAAGCATATTTTTTTCCCTAATTGATTCCTTTTCAATGTAACTGATGTCTATGAGCATGTGACATGATAGTGAAAGAATATTAATATTTCATGGTATGCTTTCTTTTGGGGCAATTTTGATGTTACGATGAAGAATGCATTTAGCTTGATCATAAAAAAATATGGGAATGATTAGAATGACTACTTGGGAATCCTCTCAATCTTTTACTAGGTATGAGGTTTTTAATAATCAAGCATTTAATTTGTCATGGGAAGTTGTGTTGTTGAATAAATATACAAGCATAATCATCTTCACCACCATCATCATCATCATCATCATCATCATCATCATCATCATCATCATCTTCATCATTGTCATGACCATCTTCATGGTATTCATCATCATAATCTTCATATTCATCATTATCATCATATTCATCATCATCATCATCATCATCATCATCGTCCTATTCATCATT